>JAEIFP010000020.1:0-77223 GCA_018903935.1 Drosophila insularis
AACGCGTCTTAGGCAAAAGAATTTGCGAGCAGAGCTTTCTAACGGGAGCGTGGGTATCAGTTAACTGTACTCAAAACTGAAACTCAACCATGCAATTAAGTTGACAATGATCTTATCTTATCTTATCAGTGTGACTGTTCTCTTATTTGCTCTTAATAAAAGCGCGGTTGATTTAAAAAAGGAATCTCCGTTTAATGGTTAAATATTTGAAAGAAAAAATCTGGGTGCTACACGTTAAGTCTGAAAGCTTGTGACGAAAAAATCCGGTCTTAGAAAACACTAACAAAATTAAAACAAATAATTTTTCTGCATTTCGTAGAAATATTGTTTTCTAGGCGCCCAGTCAATTAGGCAACTGAACAACAAGGATCCGGGTTTGAATCCCAGGATAGTGTATGGATGTATTTTTCGTCTAAGTCGAAGGACTGAGTTGCCAGTGCTTGTAAAATGTAGTTCGGTTGATAGTTTACAACTATATCCTATACTTATAATAATAATAATAATAATAATAATAATAATAATAATAATAATAATAATAATAATAATAATAATAATAATAATAATTATAATAATAATAATAATAATAATAATAATAATAATAATAATAATAGTAATAATAATAATAATATTAATAATTACTAATAATTAATAATTAGTATTTAGAATATTAACAGGAAAGGAGGAGCCCCACTCTCTCGCACTAGAGAGTGGAAAAAGGATCTGCAAAAGTTGCATTACTTTTGTAACGCTGCCCCGCAAAGCTTGGCTTATAACTGTTCTTTCACTCGTTCTTGTGCTGTGAACTCTAGCTGTCTCTTTTGTTTTTATTTGTATTTATTGATTTTATATCGATTTTAAATTAAATTAAATTAATTTACATTTTAAATTTTCTATATATTTTTATATATTTTTGCCTTGTGTTCCTTTTGGCGTTTCAATGGCTTGTTGTCGACCTACTTGCAAGCATTCTGAACGTTTTGATGATCAGTATAGAGCAATATCGTTTTGGCTCTGCGATAATCTTATTCACTTTAAATGTGCTGGCCTTAACGGCCGCGACTATGACAAATTTTCTGGTTTGTCTGTGTCTAAGCCTGATCTAGGCTTAATGCGCTGGACTTGCCCATCTTGCGCCAGTCAGCAGTTTGACTTCAGCCGTATGTATAGGGATCTCCGTTTAAAGTTTCTCTCTTTAAACAAACTGGCAAAACAGCTGTAAAACGAGTGTGACCCTAGCGTACATATATATGTATGACAATATTGTCGCAATTCAATTTCGCTCCACCTTCTGTGAAGTTGGCCAAGAAATGTACCGTTGAGTTGCCTAATTAGCAGTCGGCAGCACTCTCTATTATATCTTCTCCCATTTTACTTTCTCCTCACCATCTTCTTGTCCCTCTTACGCTCTTCTTTTCAAATTTAAGTACCCAGTACAAGCCCTGGTGTACCTGAATCTGTCCCTCACGGGAACTCTGATCAATTACACGATCAAGCTGGCTCTCATTCACTTCTGGATTCCAATGATCCTCCGCCTTCACTAACTGTAGTGCCTCATCGCAAACAATTATTTATTTCTAAACTTGCTCCAGATACTTCTGAGTCGTCTATGGCAGCTTACATTGCACATTGGGCCAGCGAACCGATAGTTCGACGAAAATTCAAATTTTTTATTGAAAGTAAACCCATTTTAATAAAAAAATTTGAATAGTATATACTTTGATTAAGATGAATCAAAAAATTTTAATTGTTTTGATATATCCCTGGAATTTTGGCAGCCCTTCAAAGTCAGCTGTTTTATTGCATGCGTGAGAAATAGAAAAGCGCGAGCGTGCCAAAATCAGTGTGGCTTAAACTATTTTCACCAAAATTATGGAAAAGAAATGCCAAGGTATGAAGAATATTTGTTTAAAAAAAGATTTTGTTCATGTTTGTCAATGTGTTTTTTGTGTACGTTTATTTGTGTTGTCCAAAAGTAGGAAAAATCTAACCTGCTCACTCGTCTGTTGTTGATTATAACTAATTTTGTGCCAAGTTGTGCCAAAAAGTAGTTATGTGTCATTATAGTTCAAAGTGTGTATAATCTAATTTTAAAACCCGTTTTTGCTCCTTTTTGCTCCGATGTGAATAAATCCCTAATATTGTAGCTGTGGTTGAGTTCGCCTACGAGCAACTGCTTGACATCTACATACAAAACAGTCGTAGCACATCTGCCGTTTCGAGTTGGATTTGTGATGAACTGAAAGAATTCAACTTAAGCACTGAGAAAAAGGAAGAAATCAACACCAAAATGAGAAGCTTTCACCTTTACATACAAAGGAACCTCGCAAAATGTTGTAGAAATATGGCCAGATTTAAGACAAAGCATACCGAATGGCTTTTGTCCAATATGGCTATAACAGTAAGTCCATCGTTGTCTTCAAATCCAAACCCGTCAACATCAAGACCAGTTGGACGCCCACCCATTGAATATGTCCCCGTCAGAAGAGAAAATTGGCATCCGATTTAGCTGTAAGTCAGAGTCACAACACATCTCTTCTTGTGCATGCCGCCGCAGTTTCAGCCGAAAAATCGAACGAGAAGTATGCAGCCCTTGTTTTAAAAAACACGTTTCTTACTCCGTGTGACCCCAATGAGGCTAGAAAAAATATTTTTACCATAAAAATGACTCGGTTCGACTAACGGAGGATGAAGCTTTAGCATATCTGCTTGAAAATTCAGGGCTCAGCATTTCCCGATCTTGTGAACTTTTTCCTGCTTACAACAAAGTGAGAGAAGCTAAGTCAAAATGCAGACCTTTTAACATTAATATAACCGAGTCAGTTGCTGAAGTCCCGCTGCAAAATCTTCTAGATCACACTAGTTGCCGTATAATTCAAATGCATGAAGATTTATTTGAGCGGCTTGGCAATACTTTAAGTCTGATCCTTATTGCAAGCTATGGATTCGATGGAACAACCGGACAAAGCAGCTATAAGCAACATTTTTTAGGATGTGATTCAATGCTTTCTGATGATTCGCTTTTTGCGACAACAATAATCCCCCTAAAATTAATGGACTATCTTGGAAATGTGTTTTGGATGAATCGTACCCCTCAGTCGATTAGATTTTGCAGACCAGTCAAGCTTGAGTTTGTTAAAGAGACAAAAGACCATATTCTTGCTGAGAAAAAAAATTTGGATAATCAAATAAAAAATTTGTCTTCATATATATGCACCGTTGTAAATGGAAAATCAATTTCAGTTAAATATGATCTTCAAATGACACTTTTAGATGGAAAAGTTTTAAACATCTTGACTGAAACCAAATCTTACCAATTGTGTCCGATATGTGTAGCGAGTCCAAAAGACTTCATGGAAAATGTTAAAATGGACTCACCAAAATTTAAGCCAAGATATGAAGCATTAAAATATGGCATAAGTCCTTTACATGTTTGGATTCGATTTTTTGAATTCGTTCTTGAAATTACATATAGACTGAAACTTAAATATCAAAGAAGCTAACTTCGGCTATGCCGAAGTTTATATACCCTTGCAGTATACTTGGCAATAATATTTTTCCTTTTTGAAATTTCTTTCCCTGCAACTCAATTCATCAATACACAAACAAAATATTATTTCTCTTTTTACCACAAGTTTTTTTTCTTCCATCATTTTCTAAGCAAAGCACGGCACGCATACACATACAGTTCATGTAGCGTTGCGTCTGTGTGTGTATGCGTGTGCTCTGTTGATTTGATGATGGCAGTAGTAGGCAGCAAGTTGAACCGATTTATATCGGCTTTAACTTGTGTTCTATATATCCGATCAGATTCAAATTTTGGGATCTGAGATTTTATATATAATACTATCATATTGGTAAATTACATGGCGATACTCAAATTTTGGGATCTGAGATTTTATATCTATTACTATCATAAATTTCATGGGGATACTCCAATTTTTGCAAAAATGTTTCTTCTAGAGCTATATGATATAGTGGTCCGATCCCAAAGATTTTCATACTTTATCTCACCCGGGTAAAAAAAAGCTCCCAAAAAAAATTTCATCCCGATAGCTCTTAAGATGGCTGAGTAAAACGCGTACGCACCGACGGACAGACGGACAGACGGACAGACGGTCAGACGGACAGACGGACATGGCTATATCGACTTAGCTTCTCATGCTGATCAAGAATATATATACTTTATGGGGTCGGAAACGTCTCCTTCTGTGCGTTACAAACATCTGACCAATTTTATAATACCCTCTGCAAGGGTATAAAAAATGGCAAGTGAGAGATGAAAATGGAAAAAAAGAAATGGCGGAACAAAAAAAGACGATACAGAAGCAGATGTGGAATGCTATGGCTCTACATGTGGATAAGCCTAAGCAGAATGGCAATGGAAATACCAACGACGGCAATACAGCAAGGAGGGTGTTTGCACAACCTAAGCTACTAGCTGAAATCTTAGGTCTTGATGAATTTCTCATTGCATATTTTAACAATATTTTAATTGCTATTTCTTGCCATTTTCCAATTAATCCAACACAATTTAAAAAATATTGTCAGAAAACAATTACTTTATATATGTCCTTGTATCCATGGTTTCCAATGTCGGCAACAGTCCATAAAGTGTTAATGCACGGCTACCAAATAATAGAAGCATCCAATCCTTTCATTAGGTGTTCTTGGAGAGAACGCCTCAGAAGCTCGCAACAAATACTATAAGAGTGACAGGAGGTTACATGCTCGAAAGAGTACACGGCAGAAAAACATGGCAGATGTTTTCCACAGAGCAATGGATTCTTCAGATCCTCTAGTGTCGAGCATCTATCTAACAAAAAGATTGGGTCAGCAAAATAAACTACCCCTCCCATCAGACGTAATCGAACTTTTGGAATCACCAAACTTTTTATATCTTAGTAACATGAACAATAATAACAATCTTCCCGATTTTGATGCTAACAATACTGATAGTGATTCAGATTGTGACTCTGAAAATCCGTTTTCAATAGAAATTGATGTAGAAGGAGACTTTTAGGAACATTTTTAAATGTAAATTACTGATTAATAGTAATTTTGAATGAATTGTTATTTTTACTTATTAATATTAAGATTAAGTGTTAAAAAAAATGAATTAAAAACTTTTTATGAATTTAACGAGTGTTAGCTTTATTAATTACCGTACAAGTATAAATAAGAGGAAACCTATCTCATATGGGCGGCTAGAGAAGGCGTGGTCAGATTGGTCTGAAACTTAGATATATTTTTATGTGCATCGACACTATCAAATGTACCAAATTTCAAGAAGGTAGCTTTAAAACTTTAGTTTTCGTCGAACTATCGGTTCGCTGGCCCAATGTGCATTGGTAATATATGCCCTGCTAAGGTTTTAATTCAAAAGTTTAAATTTTCTAGGCCTCGCGAAATTTCCTCTTTTAAAATTACAGTCCCAAATGAGTATTTCTCAGCTATGGTAGACCACAATTTTTGGCCAGACGGCTTAGTTGTACACGAGTTTGCGGCCAATAAGCGCGCCCCTCCGTTGCCAATCCACCTTCCTAATTTATCTTCTGCTTCAAAAAACTAATAACTTCTGGCCTTTGCATTCATTATCAAAATGTAAGAGGACTTCTTACCAAGCTCTCGAAACTGTACTGTGATAGCCAAACCTTTTCGGCTGACATTTTAGCTTTTTCTGAAACTTGGCTCAACTCCTGTGTTTTGGATAACGAAATTCTTTCTAATAACTTTATTTCTTATAGGCTTGGTCGTCGTGGCAGTGGAGTACTCATTGCTGTCAACTCGAATCTGTGTTTAAGTGTTGTGCCGATTGATCTGCCCTCAGGTGTTGAGTTTATTTGCGTCGAAGTTACATGTTCCAACTTTAGCTTATATATTTCTTGTTCATATATTCCTCCAGCTTCAGATATCATGACCTACATGCACCATGCTGATGCTTTGCAAACTATTTTTAGTCGTCTTAAAGATCGTGATTTCCTAATAGTCTTAGGTGATTTTAACTTACCTAATATTTATTGTCTGGTTGACGACAATCTATCTTTCTTAATTCCTTCATCTGATTTTCCTGATGGCCTACTTGCATGTCCGCTATATCAGTTGAATTCATTACTTAACTCTTCTAAAAGAATCCTCAATCTTGTTTTTGCCTCGGATCCCTCAGTTAGTTCTGTATCTCAAACACAGCCCCTTGTGAAGCCTGAAGATCCTTATCACCCTACCATTGAAGTTATTATTTCTAACGATTCCGTTACTAATTCATTTAATAACATCTCAGTTTCTCGCCGTAGATGTTTTCGTAAAACAAATTTCAATCTTCTTAATAGCCTTATTTTCTCTTTTGATTGGTCATTTCTATTTGAGTGCTGTGACATAGATTTTGTAGTGAATTTTTTCTACTCTTCACTTAATTCTCTAATTGATAAATGCGTTCCTTATGTGAATATCTCTACCGTCTCCAGTGCGCCGGTCTGGTTCACACGTAGGCTGTCTAATCTCCGTAACATTAAATCAAGATTTTTTAAAAGGTTTAAAAAAACAGGTTCCCGACTTGACTATGCAAATTATTGTGTAGCGAAATCTCAATTTTGTCTCTTAAATACTCAGTGCTACAATAACTATATCGTACGCTGTAAGGTTGGATTCTATAAGAACCCCAAAAGATTTTACAACTTTGTTAATTCTAAACGACGCTCTAACCTACTACCTGCCACCTTCAGACTTTAGGACCAGACTGCTAATAATGATTCAAATATTACTGATCTGTTTGGATCCCACATACTATCCCTTCTCAATCCCACATTTAAATTGTATGTTTTTTCCTAGTATTACTGAAGACTGTATTATCTCTAGCTTATCATCTATGAAGTCTTCATTCGTACCCGGGCCTGATAATATACCTAGTTGCATACTTAAAATGTTTTCGATTTCCCCATCTAAGCCTTTATCTCGGTTATTCTTTATATTGAGTGAGACTTGTAGCTTTCCTGATGTTTGGAAGGAGTCTTTTATTATTCCACTTTTTAAAAAGGGCAACAAATCGGATATTTCCAACTACCGTGGCATTGCCAAACTTTCCGCAATACCTAAGCTGTTTGAGAAAATTATTACGTCTTCTCTTCAACACTCATCCAGATCCATTATTTCTCCTTGTCAGCATGGTTTCATGAAAGGTCGTTCGTCGCTTACCAACCTTTTAGAATTGACTACCCTTGTACACCATGGCTTCCGTAAAAAGTGTCAAACTGATGTTATTTATACCGACTTTAGTAAGACTTTCGATACGGTTGATCATTCTATGCTTCTTACCAAACTTAACATTATGGGCTTTTCCCCAAAACAGGTGTCCCCCAAGGCAGTCATCTGGGCCCACTGTTATTTACCCTGTTTATAAATGATTTACCCTTGGCCTTGGTTCACTCACGCGTGCTCATGTTTGCGGATGACGTCAAGATTTGTTATTCCTATAATGATCCTTCTTTCCAACAGTACTTGCAATCAGATCTCGATGCGTTCTGTGATTGGTGCCACGTTAATAAATTACACCTTAATGTCTCAAAGTGCTCTTTTATGTCATTCAGTCGTTTGTCTCCATTCCTAGCTAATTATTCTATTAAGTCTGTTCTGTTAGATGGTGTGCCATCATTCAAAGTCTTAGGCGTTATGTTTGACCCAAAACTTTCATTTAATATTCATATATCTTCAATTGTCAATAGAGCATGCAGTCTTCTTGGCTTCATAAAACGTTGGGCCAAAGAATTTTATGACCCCTACGTAACAAAGGTTTTATACACTTCTTTAGTTCGCCCTACTTTAGAATATTTCTCGCCAGTGTGGAACCCTCAATATGATGTTTACCAGGGTAGTATTGAATCGGTTCAGAAGCAATTCCTTAAGTTCGCGTTACGCGGTCTTAATTGGGACCCGAGTCTTCGCTTTCCTTCTTATTCTGACAGACTTCTTCTTATTAATCTTCCTTCACTTTACAACCGTAGGCTCGTATTTGGCATTCTCTTTCTCGATAAACTAGACAATGGTGATGTCATTTCTACCAATTTACTAGATACTATATAGATAGATACTATATTTTTGTGTTCCCTCACGTCGGACCAGAAACTTTTTTCCTATTCACGTTAGTAGATGTCTGACTAACTACTGTCTTCACGAACCTTTTCGTGTTCTTTGCCAATCTTTTAACAACCTTTCTCACCTTATCTCTCCTCATCTGTCTGTCACTTTTCTTCGAGCTATACTTTTCAATCATCTAAATACATTCTGGACTTGGACTGGATTTGGATTGTTTGCAACTCATCCCAGACCATACTGGCCGTGAATCGGGGCATAGCTGGCACCTGGTGCAAATAAAACACCTCCACCGGGTCGGGGATGGTTGTGTATAAAGCTAAGCTACCTTCTTCAATAAGTTGTTTCTGTCTTTTAGCTTTTCGTCGACTGCTGTGTTAGTTGACGTAAATAAATAAATAAATAAATAAATAAATAATTTTTCACAATGACTATGTCGCTGCTATAGGTGCTTCAAGATTTACGAAGCAAAACATTTGTCGCCGAATAAACGTATGCACTATATCATTTTTGTCAGGCGCAAGATTGCAAGATTACACGGATTTGTTAAAAAAATTAGGCGGAATAAAATTGGCACGCGCTTAAGGTTGCGAAATTCGAAAATAAATCCGCCGATGAAAAACAACGACGAACTGAATATTCCCCGGATGGGTGGGTCAACAGCCACCTCACTAATAAAGACATGCGGGACATGCGGCATGCAGCGATTGGATTCTTGCTCAATGCAATCAATTACGATAGTAAGATGGTAACAGTTGAGCTACAGTTTTTAAAGATGAATTTAAATTTAATTAAAGACATCATAATGCCGCTTAAATTGGCTTTCGACATCATAAATATGAACGTCAGGTGATTTCCTATTAATTTTAGGTAAATACACGAGAAAGTACTTTCACACGTTGCAGAGGACGCACTTTTTTTGCGCTCAGCAAATTTAATTTTTTGTAACGTTTAAAAACTTTTGAAACACTTTAACACTATCGGTTTTATGAATTTTTGGTATCCGATTTTAATTTTCATTTCGCGCTTGCTTACAGTCGTTTTTGTGCATAAGCAAAATAAAATCTTAAACAACATAAATTATAACCTTCAACAAAACTGGCATTAGCGGTGTTGTAGTTTTGCCTTTGATACGTGTTTTTGTGTGTATTGTTGAAAATACCATACGTTTCTGTTTGCAGCCCTGTATTATTTGTTACCCCTGGTTATATCGATTGTACTAAGCTTGTAACTTATCGGTATAAGATAGTGTGTAACTCTGAATATTGTATCCTCTTCCTTTTCAACATTTGAAAGTGTATGGACACTCAATAAAGATAAACTTTTATTTAAACGCAATCCAATCGATCCTCAACATATATCATAGGTGTATTCTTGTGTATTCATAGACACTTTTTGTTACATTTAAAAAGCAAAAAATTTTCAAAACGCTATTTGTAGTTGTAGCAACAGCACAAGCATTAAAATTGTTTCGACCGCCGCAGCACGCATTTAAATGTTTGTGCTATTGCTACAGACTACATTTCTTATCTGTTGCTCTCGTAGAACTTGTAGTCGCTCTGTAGCAACTCCGTAGTTGCTCTGATGCCGACGATGTATGAGGATGGAGCATGAGCGAAATGTTAAAAATGTTGAAGCAAAGATGCTACAGCCTCGAAATTTTGCATAATCAGCCTAAATAACATAATTTATATAAAAAAAAATTTATACAAAAAAAAAAAATGCTCCGATGTAGCATACCATTTTCAATCACTGCTTATTATAATAATAATAATAATATTGATAAAAGTCACTGTGTTCGGCATGTCGTTCCTAACTTGTAGAGGTAGCCGAGCGTATTAAGCCATATAAGGATAAGCGATCCATTACGAAAGGGCTCAGAGAAAAAGTACGCAATCCACAAAGCCAATCCGTTACGTCGAAGTAAATTGTTTTGTTTGCTTTTTTAAATTAAATTTAATTTCTTTTTTTAACTTAGGCAATCTTAAATGCCAGTTAATTTTACTCCGTATACTTTACATGTTGATTTTTTATACCCTTGCAGAGGGAATAATAAAATTGGTCAGATGTTTGTAACGCACAGAAGGAGACGTTTCGGGCCCCATAAAGTATATATATTCTTGATCAGCAAGAGAAGCTGATATAGCCATGTCCGTCTGGGCGTATGCGTTCTCAGCCATCTTAAGAGATATCGAGGTGAAATTTTTTTCCAGTGCTTGCTATTACCGTAGGCAGATCAAGTTTAAAAGTCTTTAGGATCGGACCACTCTATCATATAGTTGCATACGAAAAGTAGGTGAAGCAGTTGGAGTATCGTTATATAATTTATTAATGTGATAGTAATAGTTGAAAAACATCAGATCCCAAAATTTCAATCTGATCGGATAAATAGAACACAAGTTATAAATCGTCACTGCTCAACCGCTGCCGGCAGCGCTGCCTGCTGCCTTCTACTTCATTGCTCGAATCATCATGAACACATACAGACGCATTCTCGACTCTCATTTGCATCCTTTCTGGGTGTGGGTGAGATATTTTATGAATTTCTCCCGCTCCTTAGCCAATTTGCTTTGCGCCTGTTTAGTAGTGTTGTTCAACGTATACGGACACAGCTGATACGTGTAACAGACACTGTAAGCTTACAGCCCCTAACAGCACACATAAGCGGTGCATACTTCTAGGCTGTAGCCAGGTGGACGAACGGTGGAATTTTTAAATTGGGGAATCTACCGGCAAACTCAATACTAAGATGGATAACGGCTCAGTAATTTGCTCAGTATTTGGCATCTGCCGCCATGGCAATGGCAGGCATTCCAATGGTGTATGAAGAGGATGGTCAAAGGGCTTCTGCTCGGCGAGTTTTAATACCGCCAGAACAGCCGATCCAATGGTCAACTCCAACCGATTGGACGCCCGATCCGAGCGAAGAGATTGCCCCTCAGCAGCACTGAGAAACGCCAGATATGTCAACAACGACATGAAAGACCAAGCACAGCGAGTCTTTGCTCGAAACAAGTCTGCGCTCTCAGCATTCGCAGACCTAAAAAAAAAAAAAGGAGAGTACCATTAATGTGCAGACACCACAGAAAAGCAGCAGGACAAAATCTGCAGACCGGAAAGCTTCGAACAAACGTACACGTTAATATAAGACCCTGAGCAATGCACAGCAAGCTCACAAAGCCTCAGCTGCTATAGTCCACCCTGAGTGGAAAACTGTGGAGGCTAAAGCAAAAAAAAAGAAGCGCTCAATCGAAGCACAGACCAGATGCTATAATTCTTCACTGAAGGAGTCTCGTATAGCAATATGCTTAAAATGGTAACCAAAGGCCAAAATGAGAAAATGAAAGCCGTGGGTGGTATGTTAACAAGGGGAAATGACCTAGATAACGAGATAACTGTAGAAGAAATAATAGCAGCCTTTTCTACAGAGTTGAAAATGGATCTGGGGCCAGGCGCTGTCAAAAGTCTCCCACCATCATACCGTGAATCCCGGAAAGCGGTAATAACCTCAGAGACAATCCTCAAGGCATAAAAGATCAAAGTGGCATGGTTGGTATGCCGAATCAGAGAAAATAATGCCAGTAGGTGCCAGTGCCTAAAACTGGTCACGTCGCTACCAAATGCAATAGTGCCGTTGACAAGAGTGGCTGGTGCTTAAAGTGCGGGACCAGCGGTCATAAAATTCGGGACTGCTGTAATGAGGCCAAATGTTTCTTATGCGCAGCAGAAGGACTTAGTACACTCTCACACGTAGCTGGCAGTCAGAGATGCCCCTCTGCAATCGGGCGTTCATCCACTTAATCTTAATCATTGCTGTGCGGCCCATGAGCTATTATCACAGACGGTGGGTGAGACTAGTACAGACATAGCCATTATAAGCGAACCATTCAAGGCCAGAACTGGAAACAACTGGTCCTGCAGTATTTCTGGGAAGGCAGCGATTTGGGCTTGCGGAACGCCATCACTATTGCAGCGTTCAGTGCTTAATAAGGAACATTATGTCAGGGCAAATATAAGCGGATACTGCGTCTATTTGCCACCTAGTCTGAACGTTTAAAGCTTTTGGGATGCCTTAGACGATCTTGCGGCAGATGCACGTACCCGCAGTCCAGTTATTATAGCTGGCGATTAGAGTTGTTGAAACATCGATGTTTGGCCACATCGATGTTTCGATGTTTTTCAGGAAAAAACATCGATGTATCGATACTACATCGAAGTAATGTGGTACATTTTTTGTTTTTCTATATATATATATGTATGTATATAAAACTTTATAAAAAATAACATCCTTTTGTCGAAATTGATATACCCTTGCAGTCCATGGCCATAATATTTGCACAGAACCTTTCAAATATCATTTCAATTTCTTCTTCCCCTCCGTCCTCTTTTTACACTGAACATGTGCGAAATAGAATAGTTTTTAAGTGTTTCGTCTGTTATCTTGCATATATCGGCTGAACTTTATTGATTAATGATAATTAATTTAGGATGCAAGCCAAATACCGCATTTATATCGGCTGCAATTTTCTATCATATATTTTCCCATCGATTCAAAGCTATTATATTTGGTCAATTTCAGTTATTGGGTTTTCCCAAAAAAATTTCATCCTGAATAGCTCATCAAGATCTGGCTGAGTAAAACGCATACGCACAGACGGACGGACAGACGGACATGGCTATATCAACTCAACTTCTCATGCTGATCAAGAATATATATACTTTATAGGGTCGGAAACGTCTCCTTCTGTGCGTTACAAACATCTGACCAATTTTATAATACCCTCTGCAAGGGTATAAAAACTATAAAACAGAAATTTAATTTTTTTCAAACTTAATACTACAAAAGGGAAATTCAATGTTTCAACTTAATACTGTAAAAGAGAAATTCAATGTTTCAACTTAATACTATAAAACAATCATTGCTAATCAGAGATCCACTTGTTAGAATTTATAAACAGAAGCATGCCAACATGCTTAAACTTAAGGGAACTTCTCTTCTTCTTATGATTCCAGCCTTACTGAATATAAGTTCGCTTTCAGTCGACGTTGCTGGAACACAAAAATATTTTTTGCAGCAATCTTGCAATGTTTTATCTGATGAGATCTGTAATAATAAAATTTAATTCTTAAATATATGTAAACGCTGGAATCAACATGTAAAATACAACCTTCCAATAATCTAAACGGTCGGAGTTTGATTCCAAATTGTCTAGATTAAAATATTGACGAATTGATAAAATGGAATCAACTGTATTAGTTCTATGTTTCAAACTTTTGTTTTTGTCAAAAGATTGAAAAAGGGATGTCTGCGATAGTGGAGGTTGATTTGCTAGCAGGCGTTGTTCGCGCAATGGCGAGCTTTTGAGCGTTGAAAGAATAGAGGTCGTTTTCAAGGATTTTGAGTCACAGCGACCTTGTCTGTTTTTAGGACATTTTTTAACAATTGCAAATTATGCGAAGTCCGCAAATTATAGGAATTATTAATGATACCGTGACCAACGTTCGCGAAGAAGTTTGCAATGTTGCACACTCAAAAGGTTGCAATAAAATTTGTAAGTCTTTTAAAATTAAAATTTCTTCAGCCGCAAACGGTTCGAGCCCCTTTGGTGTTGAAAGAAGAATTTTTTTAGAATTCTTTCAATCATATGGAATGCGCTATTCCATCTTGTAGGACATTCTTGCTTTTAGCTGTATGGCTTCTCAGAACATTGAGCTTCTTTAAATTTGGCGTAAGCTACTGTGCTTTTCTTAAAGAATCCCACAATACTTTTTCATTTCCCGTAATAACTTTTATTTGTCTTGATTCAGGCATTGTTGAACTATTAAATTAATAATATGCAGCATGCACATGTTTTTTTCCCTTTATCATTGTTCGTGCGCTATCGGTAACAATGGCTATAATTTTGTCCATAACATCCCATTCAATAAACACTGCAGATAGAGAATTCGCAATGTTTTCTGCAGAATGATTTTTCTCATTCTGTAACTTACTAGTGGAAAGTACTGTGGTGCGAAGTTGAAATGGCAAGTTACGGACAAATAAGCCTCGTTGGCTCGAAATGTCCAACAGTCGGTTGTCACAGCGCAATACTCCACTTCTTGCAAAATGCTTTTCAGTTTCATTCTCATGTTCATGAATAAATTATTATAACATGTTGAAAGCATGTTGTTAAGGCAATTCGTGGGATCCAAAGCATTTACAAATTGCTTAAATCCCTTTTTCTACAATGTAAAATGGACGTAAATCGGAGCAAATAAAATTTAACAATGCGCTGTCCAAATCTTTCTTCCGTTTGGATGAGGCTTCATATTTTTTTATCCAAAAAAGCCGCTATATGTCGTGAAGCCTTTGGCAACTCACTCACCGTTAACGTTGGGTGTACCCGCTTTAATTGCCCCGCCATGTTGGTGGTTTGATGAATTCTACCACATTTTAAACATTTGGCAGTTTTGCGAAAAAAAATTCCACACATTGGACTGCATATATCGCACCTTTTTGGTTTACGTCTCTTCCTCTTGTTGTTTTTCTTCAATGGTTGCCGCACTACAACCTACATACTCCGTTATAAACGCTGCCTGCCAACACCAATAACTCCCAAAATTACGTTCTAGCTTTTACTGCGTTTTTTTTTTCCTAAGTGATGGAAAAATTGACAAAAACATCGAACATCGGAGAATGAACATTCATTGAGAGAGCCCAATTCTCGCAGAGCTCGGCTGGCGTGATCGCCGAACAGCTCTATAGCAACCTGGACGCAGCCTGCATTGCCAGCATGACGCAAATAAAGAATTACAGAAGACATCATCAACCTGTATTCTGGTGGAGCAGCGACATTGGTGACATTCGCAGAAAATGTTTCACAGCAAGGCGGCGCTACATAAGAGCGAGAAGGTGCACGGATGGTTCCTGGAAACAGTTTCACGAAGAGTATAGTGTGGACAGAAAAACTCTAAAGCTGGCAATCGCACGCTCAAAACAGGAAGCTTTTCTGAGACTTTGCGACTCAGCCCCCCGGGGACGGGCATATAAAATCGTAGTTAAACGAATATACAGTAACAAGAAGACTGCACCACTAGAATACGAGGAGGCAGGCTAGGTAGTAGACTACCTATTTCCTACCAGTATCGAAACGCTTTCTCAAAAATTCCCAGTTCCAGTTGAACACAATGAAATATAACCTGTAACATGTGACGAAGTCCTCGCCATTGCCAGGTCTCTTGACCCCAACAAGGCCACTTGCCCGAAATCTATTCCCAATCGCGCATTAAGGTTGGCAATGGTACTACGCCCCGACCCATTTGCTGAAACATATTCGCAATGTCTGCGTGAAGGAGTGTTTCCCAGAAGGTGGAAATCGCAAAACCTTGTGGTAATCCCAAAGCCAGGGAAACCAACAGAGGAGGCATCGTCTTATAGACCGATTTGTCTAGTCGACTCCATGGGTAAGGTGCTAGAGAAACTTATATATAATAGACTAAATGACGCGATTCATGCTGGAGGCGATCTATCTCCAAATCAATATGGATTTCGGAAGACGCGTTCTACCACAGATGCAATAAATAAAGTCGCAAATATTGCCTCGAACGCTATAGATGGCATCCCGTGGAAGGGAGGCAATAAGAAATATTGCCTAGTGGTAACCCTAAGATCAAAAACGCCTTTAACCTCCGCTCTGCAGACTGGGGATCATTCATTATTCAGCCCATGCATTCTAGATTCCATAAGCTACTTCAGAGTACCCGCATACCTTCAAGCCATTATTTGGAGCTATTTCGCGGATATGCAACTGCGATAAGCTACCTCAGCAGGACCAGAAGTACGCAGTGTGTCCGCAGGAGACCCCAGGGTTCAGTCTTGGGCCCTCTGTTATGGACTTCTAAGGCTAAGTATGCCACAAGGGTGCGAAGTTGTGGGATATGCAGACGACGTCGCACTCGTATTTGTTTCAAAAGAGCTGCATAACGTCAAAGAAGCTGCAAACACGGCATTGGCTCGAATTACAGAATGGCTGCGCTCAGTAAGCTTGATGCTGGGTGCCCACAAGACCGAGGCGGTGCTTGTCTCCAACAGGAAAAGCGTGATACAGTGAAGGTAGAGCCATACGATACCTCGGTGACCCATACGATAGACGGAAAACATTATAGTGAGCATTCCTATCGCGTTGCTTAGGTTATGAGTTTTTCGTAGAACGTTGCTTTTGTGTACGTGACACAGAGGACACAATTAGAACATTCGATGGAACAAAAGGAAAAGGCAAAATATGCAAGAGTATTTTTATAAAATGAAAGATATTGCATCGCGCGGTAAAATCGAAGATCAAGCTCTAATGCAATATATAATCTACTGGATAAATGAACATGAAACTAATAAATCAGTTTTATGCGGTGCAAATAACTTAAAGAATTTAAGATCAAAACTAAAAAGCTATGAAACAATGTTTGATTGCAGTGATTGCAGCAATAAATGAAGTAAGTAAGTCGTCTCGCCGACTTGGATATACCATACACCAGTAAAACAAATATTTTAAATTTATAATAACCAATGCATTTTCGTATTTAAAAAAAATTTTTAAATTTTTTTTTAAAATAATTTATTATTTTTCGCTCATTCAAGCATACGAGCACCCTAGCGCCGCCACCAACCAACGGAACCAACCATATGGAAAAACGTTTATATGCATAACTTGGCTATTTTTATTCCGATTTTGATCAAATTTGGTATTTTTTGGATATTAGTATCAAATTTAAGTGTGCTAAATTTGATTGCACAAGGTTGAAAATTACGGGAGATAACCGAGTTTTTCACCTTACGGGGAGGGAAAAGGGGGGGGGGCAAAATTTTACACATCAAAAATGTGCGCAATTACTAAGCAAATATTTATACCAACTATGGTGTCTCTAGCTAGAACAGTTTTTGAGTAAATCGGTTTTATTTAATTTGCGGGGGCGGTAGGGGGCGTGGCAAAATTTTTACAAATACAAAATGTGCGCATTTACAAAGCAAATATACATACCAAATTTTGTGTCTCTAGTTGCTATAGTGTTTGGGGCGTGGGGGTAGGGGGCGTGGAAAAATTTTTATAAATACAAAGTGTGCGCATTTACTAAGCAAATATACATACCAAATATTGTGTCTCTAGTTGCTATAGTTTTTGAGAAAATCGGTTTTATTTAATTTGCGGGGGCGGTAGGGGTCGTGGCAAAATTTTTACAAATACAAAATGTGCGCATTTACTTAGCAAATATACATACATACCAAATTTTGTGTCTCTAGTTGCTATAGTGTTTGAGAAAATCGGTTTTATATAATTTGCGGGGGCGGTAGGGGGCGTGGCAGAAATTTGAAATAAACTTGTTCACTCTACATACTACACGAGTCTACATACCAAATTAGGTGGCTCTAGCTCTTATAGTCTACGAGATCTAGGTGTTCATACAGACGGACGGACGGACGGACGGACGGACAGACGGACATGGCTAGATCGTCTCGGCTGTTGATGCTGATCAAGAATATATATACTTTATAGGGTCGGAAACGTCACCTTCTGTGCGTTTCAAACATCTGACCAATTTTATAATACCCTCTGCAAGGGTATAAAAAGAAATTAAAAGCTTAATCCTTTTATAATATTTTTCTTTGACTTCTTTGTTGTTACCGTTTGCAGAGGGTATAATAAAATTGATTAAATGTTTGATCTAATATGTAGAAGGAGTTTCACTCCAGTTAAAAGGAAAGAATAATGAGTGTTTACTTTGACTGTCATTTACTTAATTATTCAGAAAGATATGATTAGATCATCTAATAGAAAGATTGAAACAGCTTAAATAAACTGCAAAGAAATATAAAGAATGCAAAATCTGAATTGAATATCAAAGAAGCTAACATCGGCTGTGCCGAAGTTTATATACCCTTGCAGTCCATGGCCATAATATTTTTATATGTTCCAAACTCTTTTTCTGTATCTCAATTCATTAATGCACAGAACCTTTCAAATATCATTTCAATTTCTTCTTAGAAACGTCTCCTTCTGTGCGTTACAACATCTGACCAATTTTATAATACCCTCTGCAAGGGTATAAAAATATTTTTATACCATACACCCATAGGGTGAAATGGTATATTAAAGTCGCCAAAATGTATGTAACAGGCAGAAGGAAGTATATATATTCTTGATCAGCATCAACAGCCGAGACGATCTAGCCATGTCCGTCTGTCCGTCCGTCCGTCCGTCCGTCCGTCCGTCTGTATGAACACCTAGATCTCAGAGACTATAAGAGCTAGAGCCGCCAAATTTGGTATGTAGACTCGTGTAGTATGTACACTGATCAAGTTTATTTCAAATTTCTGCCACGCCCCCTACCGCCCCCGCAAATTATATAAAACCGATTTTCTCAAACACTATAGCAACTAGAGACACAAAATTTGGTATGAGTATTTGCTTAGTAATTGCGCACATTTTTGATGTGTAAAGATTTTGCCACGCCTCTTTCCGCCCCCGTAATTTGAAAAACTCGATTATCTCCCGTAATTTTCAACCTTGTGCAATCAAATTTAGCACACTTAAATTTGATACTAATATCCAAAAAATACCAAATTTGATCAAAATCGGAATAAAAATAGCCAAGTTATGCATATAAACGTTTTTCCATATGGCCGGAGTTGGCCGTTGGCTGGTGGGGGCGCTAGGGTGCTCGTATGCTTGAGTGAGGGAAATACTAAGATATGCTTGTAAAAAGCATGCAAACCGATTTTTTTAAAAATACGAACATGCATTTGTTATTATAAATTTGAAATATTTGTTTTATTGGTGTATGGTATACCCAAGTCGGCGAGACGACTTACTTACTTCATTTTTTTTGGATTCGATTGTTACATAATTTTTTTTTTGTTTTAATATAATTCAAAAAAAAATGTTGAAAGAGAGAAAAATTATTTTAACTGTGTTTCGCACAGTGAGCCAGAGACGTGGAAAGATAGAAGAGTAGACATACGTAGGCTTACAACTTGAACAATGGTTTAATTAAATCGATGCCTACGCATGTTTTTTAGTAATAGCCTATCGATGGTTGGTTAGTAGTTGTACTGTGCAACAAGTGCAAACTCGTACATGCTTATATTATCTTAATATTTAAATAAAATTTCAATTATAAGTAGAGGCCAGAGAATTATTTACTCATTGCGTGTCTTGGCTCTTTGGCGAAGTTGGGCCGTGTTGTTCATTAAGCACTCTGTGTAGTGCCGTCGGTCCTTGTCGTCAAGTCCTGTGTGGAGGAGGTCCTGGAGCAGCTTCCTCTCATGCCTTGGCCTGGCGTATTTTCCTCCTCTCGACTTCCTTTTGGGGTTCGCTATCGGTGGGCGTGGTCCCAAGAATTATTTACACATTGCGTGTCTTGGCTCTTTGGCGAAGTTGGGCCGTGTTTTTAAGCACTCTGTGTAGTGCCGTCGGTCCTTGTCGTCAAGTCCTGTGTGGAGGAGGTCCTGGAGCAGCTTCCTCTCATGCCTTGGCCTGGCGTATTTTCCTCCTCTCGACTTCCTTTTGGGGTCTTCTTTTTTCTTTTCTTGGCGAGCCCGGTACTCAGCTATCGTGAGTGGGCGTGGTCCCTCGTTTGGACACACCCCTAATACATCTTCGAGGAGAGGTGCGTCCCTTTGTACGGTAGGTACAGCCGTCAGGAAATCCAAGTTCTCTGGATGCGACGTTTCGGTGCTAGTCATCAGCACTGGCCTTTTTTTCAATTGTTAATTTATATTTTTGTGTGTGTGTGTGTGTGTTCTCTTTTTTTTTTCATCAAATAGAAATGGAAAGTACCTGCTGCATTTGTGTAGCAGTATATATTAGGTACATTGAAAAAGAAGCACATTTGTGTTCTTGTGTCTCCTTTTACTGGGAATCTTTCTTCAGTTTGTTCTGAGTATATAGCTCTTATTTGCACTAGAGTTAGCGAGCTTTGAAGGGAGTGGCTGTGTTCACTTCTAAACACCTTAATTATGTTTTCTCTAAAGCCCGGGTTCCGTCTGGTAACTCTTTGAAAGTAGTTATCCATCGTTACCGTTTCTCATTTTGGTGCTTATATATATATTTTTTTTTATTTTACTAAAACACACACATACGTACACAAAATTTTCTCCTTGGACTTCGATGTCCTTAGTCCTGGGTCCTGCGATGTCCTTAGGCCTTGTCTTGGCCTATTGTCACGGTCGCCATGTAATGACCGGGTTCCACTATTATTAATATTAAATAAATGAACACGTCAGTTCAGTTTTGTGGTCTTCTTCCGATTGATTTTTATTCCAAAAATATTCTTTGACTTAACCTATTGTTACATAGATATTCTTATGCTGCGACTTAGGCAACGGTTACAAAAGAGAGAGAGTGTGTCAGTACATACAAACGTATTATTTGGGGCGCTTGCATCAGAGTGCATGGTCAGCGTGCACACGCTGGCTTGGCCCTAGCTCATGTTACGCCTGTCCATTGCTAAATGTATGTGCATATATAAATGTACATACATATATGAACATGTTTAGCTGTATTTTTATGTGAGTATGTTTATGTGAATATATTAATGTATACACATAAACATATTCAAGTGCACACTTATGTTTTATTGCGTACATATTTGATTGTTTATACTTGCAACAAAGTGTTACAAATTGAGCTCTTTGTGTTGAATGATTTTTGGTATGTATATATTACATAGGTGAGAGTTAAAAGAGTAGTGTTTTTCGGCGAAATCACAACTTAGGTCCGTATTAAACAATTCGTCCGATACCAAAGGGCATGAGGAACGTACGTCGAACTGCCGGCTCGTCTTCCGCATTTACAACTGCCAAAGTTTAGTGTCGAAACCCTTGTTCATAATGACAGGTCAATTCTCAAAATAGAGAAATTGAATTATTTGATCTCGTGTCTCTCCGGTGAAGCTCTAGGAACTGTTAAGGCATTCCAAGTCACCGAAAACAATTACGATAAGGCGATCTTAAGCTTAAAAAAAATGCAATTTTAATTCACGTTGTTATGCACAAAGTTGATTCCCAAACAAAGCGTAAGTGGGAAGAGCATCTCGATTATGCGACAATCCCGTTGTGGAAAGAATGCGAGGCCACACTAAATCGGCGTCATCAATACATGTCGGCTGAATAATAAGCAAAGCAGTCGGTAGACGCTGTTAAGTCTGATCAGTATCCACGAGGCATAATCGTAGCACCTTTTCGTGTTTTCTGGCAAATAAGAAAGTTGACGAAAAGTCCGCCCCGCTTTGTATTAACTGTCTTCGTCGCTAAGTGTAACGCAAAAAAAATGTCATGTATGCAACAAGTCGCATCATACGTTGCTGCACATATACACAGTCAACAGTGTTTTAGCGTTACCACCACCTTCACAAGACGAACAACCTTCCACCTCACATGTTATACATGTGACGGCTCAGAAGAATGTGATTCGCTTTACTGCACTCGGCGCTAGAACAAAAGCAGTTGATTTCGTGCAGGCCAGAGCTTTGCTCGATGGTTGTTCTATGACCAACTTGATAACCGAAGAAACGGCCCAACGATTGTAGTTACATAGAGAAGAGTATCCAATCGACTTGCTTGGGATTTCTGACTACAATGTACGATTCAAGAAATTGGTACACACTGTGGTGAAGTCGCGACTGAATCACAGTGAGGTATCCTTGGATTTCGGAATTCTAAAGTCACCTCAAACCTTTAATATCAATGGGTGGAAAATACCTAATAATCTGCAATTAGCTGACCCACAGTTTAATAAGTTGGAAAAAATAGACATACTCATTGGAGCAGATTCCTTTTATCAAGGCATAGCGACATATCTCCGACGACACATCTCCGTGCGGAGCAGATTCCTTTTATCAAGGCATAGCGACATATCTCTGACGACATATCTCCGTGCGGAGATATGTCGTTTTTCTAACGGCGGAAATATATCGGCGGAGATATGTCGTTACCCCTTTATCAATATGTCAAGTAAAACAAGGTCCAGGACTTCCAACCATTCAGAAGACTATCTTCGGATGGGTTGTATCCGGACGTTACTCTTCTGACGTGACGCCAAGTTCGAAAATTTGCCGTGCCCCATAAAAATTCTATTTCCAGCGCATCATTTCGCTGATAATGAAAATTTTGGGCTTTGGGCTTTCATTTGAAGTTGCTAAACGGCGGTTTTGCCGCTCGAAAGAAGATGGTTGAAAGATGTGGAATTAAGAAAAATGTACCTAGAATTTATGGAAGAATATCTTTCATTATGACACATTTAGTCGGTCTCACCATTCAAGAGAAGCTGTACTCGATTTTGCCCTGACCGCTGACGTCAAGAAAATATATCGTCAAGTAATAGTACATGAAGCAGATCGAGATTAATATTAATTATAATATTAACAGGAAAAGAGGAGCCCCACTCTTTCGCTGTATGGATCAAAGACGCCGTGCAAGGCAGCCCGTGACATCGACAGAACAAGATGTGAAAAACGATCTGAAAAACTTGTATCCTTATAAGCTTTTTTACAAAGACTATGTTGCTGCTACGGATGCTTCAAGATTCACGAAGCAAGAAATTTGTCGTCGCTCACTCCTGGCCTGGCTTAGTCTACAGCCGTCTAAACGTATGCACTATATCATTTTAGCCAAGCGCAAGCTTGCTGAAATTGAAAAAAAAAATGTAAACCGATCAAAAAAGGAAAACCTGTCAAGGCGAAGACACAGGCGTTTGGATAGGCCTTTATTAAGTGACAAAAGGCGAAAGGCATTTGACAAAATGTAAGTATTAAGGCAGTTAATGTCTTAACTCTATACTGCATTTTTTATGCTTGATTTAATTAACATTAAATTAAGAATTAGAATTATAAGACCGTTGAAGCTCAAACTCAAGCGACGTACAGAAGGACAGCCAGGCAGATACAGAATGGGAAGTTATGCATAAGTCTAAGACTCATTAAATGAGTTAGCTAAAACAGAAGCCTTGAAAAAAATTCTGGTCTTTTAATTTTTATAGACTATAGAGAGTTTATAACAATTTTAGTTTTAATGATATTTTTTTATACGTTAGCTTTTGTTCAATTACATATGCAAACTAGTTATACATCCAAAGCAAAGAAAACCAGAAAGAAACTGCTTTGCTCGATGTGTGTTTATGTGTGTATGTGTATGTTGGCTCATGCTTAAACCATAGCTTACAAAAAACTTTTGGAAGATTCGCGCAAAATAAGAGTGGTTCACTGAGCCTGAGCGAAAATTCCCGAAAATTATGGCCATAATTTTTTTACATGTTCCAAACTTCTTTTTCTGTAACTCAATTCATTAATGCACAGAACCTTTCAAATATCATCTCCATTTCTTGTTCTTCTTCTTCCCAATCCCGTTTTGCACGCATGCCGCGATTGGCACGCATACACAAACTATATAGTGTGTATGCGTGTGCACTGATGATTCGAGCAATGACATTGTAGGCAGCAGGCACCGCTGCCGGCAGCGGTTAAGCAGAGTCGATTTATATTGACTGTAACTTGTGTTCTATTTATCCGATCAGATAGAAATTTTGGGATCTGATTTTTTTTTACTATTACTATCATATTAGTAAATTTCATAGCGATCAAGAATATATATACTTTATGGGTTCGTAAACGTCTCCTGCTGTGCGTTACAAACATCTGACCGATTTTATTATACCCTCTGCAAGGGTAAATCAACATGTAAAGTTTAAATAATTTAAAACACCACTTTGTTTCAGGAGTATCAACAACAGAATGAATTCTTTATTCGTTGTCTTTTTTGTATTCAAAAACGAAATTATCAAACACCAGTGACTTTTGTCTTTGTTTCCCCGAACGGGTCGTAAGGGTTTACATGTATGTGTACTGTGACTGGCGGGTAACTCTTCTCCCATAGATTGGAGTGAAGGCCAGAATGAAGATATGGTCTGAATGAGAAATAAAAATGGGAGTATTCAACATTTATCCTTTCCAGTATCATAGCTCCACGTAGAGGCTTTTGTATATTCTTAAAAATAGTTTTTTTTTCAATAACAATAACAATTCAAGTGTATTTCGAAATTTGTAACTTAAATATAGCGTAGTACATTTCCAATGTTCTCTTAACTATTATTTTTTTTTATTATTATACCTGATGACTTATGAATTTTTTGTTTTCTTGTTGATAAATTAGGTCCCTTGTCTTCTAGCACTTTGTGAATTGTAAAACGAGGTGTTAATTTATTTCTTCCGTTCTCCTTTGGAAAAATAATTTCGCCTTTGTCAAGTTGTGCTGGCTTAGTTTTGTCTTGGTTTAAAATAGCCGTGCGTTTTTGTGTTTTGTCCGTTAATTGCTGAACTACTTCTGGGTATAACTTTCTTTGGTATAGGTAGCTTATTTTTTTAAATATTTGTTCTACCTGAAAAAAATTCAAATACGTGGCCAATGCTTCCCACAATAACTCTTCGTATGTGCAAGGTAAACAACTTTTTTTTTCAAACCAAATATGATTCTGTAAGTTTCTGTTAGAGATGAGTGAAAACGTTCTACCGTGGAGTTCCTTGAAGATTGTTGAAATGAATGAATGATGATGAAATGATTATATTGTATTGTTTACAAAAGTCAATAAATATGTTTTCCGCAAATTCTGGTCCTTGGTCACAAATTATCTTCTTTCGTATTCCGAAGGTACAAATAAAATGTTTGACAGATTGATACAGTCTCTAGCAGGTATTGTGTAACCGGTAGCATATCTTGATAGTTTATCAATATATATATATTATTGTTAATATATATTAATGGTTGACCACATCTATATGGTCTTGGGTATAGGGAGAATCCTAGACAAGCTGCAACGACTGATCTTGTCTGCCAAGCAAAGCCCGCTTGGTTTGGGAAAGGGTGAGGGGAGGTAAACATGAGAACACGTTTTAGTAGGATTAGGGGATGGTGGGGGTGATCAAGTGAAACTGCAACGAGTTGTCTTGACTGCCAAGCGAAATCCTGCTGGCCAAGATCCGTTGCCTCTTCACTTTAGAACGACTGAGCCTTGAGATCAGTGGCTGACTTCGATTGCCGGAGAATAAGTCATCCCGCCGAAATCCACTGATACTTCGGCTCCACTCTAGAATATTACGGGACAAAGGTAATGGGGAGGGGATAGGGTAGACGTGGTTTTGTAAAAATGCAAAGAGTACCAATAGTAACATTAGATTTTATTTGTAGTTAACGGTCATGGGGGCAAAAAGGGGTCCCTAGCGCACTCAAAGCTAAAAAGGAAACATGAGAGCTAAAACATGGAGAGATCTCAGGGCATCTCCTCACCGTCGGGACCTGAGTCGGTCTCCTTCAGTCTGGTGACTACCGGGGGTACACCTGGTGTCAATCAAGGGTTGACCCCGGGTGGGTGTCCAGTGTGAGGGAGTTCCTCTCTGCGTGGACAGGCGGAAGTATGGCGACTGACAAGATAACCGACCACTCCGTTCGTGTCGTGACCAGCGTCGATGGTAAGTAGTCAGATCGTTTGTAGGGATTGTCTCTCTGATGATTGCTCCTCCAGAGTACCGGGGGCGACCACCTCCATGCGCCAGAGATGGATAAGGGTTTCGGGTTGGTTCATACCCTGCTGTGCACCAGGTACGGTGAGTACTGCTGCTCCGTATTCCCTCTCACATATGGAGAACATCTCGTCAACAATCCGGGCTATATTTGCTTCATGATCATAATTTTCTTTACTTGGTTGCGACTTGCTGTGAAATATAAGATATTTTGAAACAACCCTGTACTCTGAATTTCCCTAACGAGACCCTACGAGTGCGGTTTACAAACAGGCTATGACTAAAACTAAGATACAATGTTTAGATAATATACTCCGAGTATCAGCGCGAAGAGCCCGAAGTGGTCCCCTTGAAAAATCTTTAGGTGGTGGCCTCGTGCGTTGTCAAGTCAGCTAGGCCTGCGGTGAGTCGCTCACACCCGTGGACTTCGTGTAATCTAACAACATTGCTGGAATGTTGATTATTTTTTACGGGCCTTCATACGTAGGTGCCAATTTCGCGTTGAATCCTTCGTTGGCATTAGACAGCACATGTTGCTTGAGCATGACCATGCTCACGATGTTTGGACGCCAGTCGCGTCGTCTCAGATCGTAGTATTTCTTTTGATTCTGGGTCGCGTTCAGTTGATTCTCATGTACGAGTTTGAAAATATCTTCCATTCGTCGGATGCGCTCGTCAGGGCTAGGGGGTTCGTTACCGGCGACATCCTTTACTTGGTCATAAAGAGCGCCGGGCATACGGGGTTCCCGACCTATTATGATGTAAGCTGGACTGAATCCGGTGGTGTCGTTGACGCTTGAGTTGATTCAGTGTGTTTTTGCCCATTCTCCAGGTATCATGGTCTTGATGGTTCGATTTGCGCGCTCGTTAGGATTCTGCTGTGGAGAATAGGGGGCGGTATGCTGGAGTATAATTCCGGACGTTTTGCAGAAGTTTTTGAAAAGCTTGCTAGTGAACTGGGTACCGTTATCGCTCACGAGGGTTCGAGGATTACCGAATCGGGCACAAATCCTTTCACGAAAAGCCTTCTCCAAAGCGGCTGTAGTGGCCTTAGGAAGTGGTACCAACTCGACCCATTTACTATATAAATCCAAGAAAACTAGTAACATCGTATTACCTTGCTTAGAACGCGGCAAAGGCCCGATAAAGTCAGTACACACGGTATCGAAAGACTCCGCGACTTGACGGGTGAGCATTTTGCCCCCTGGTTTCATTTGCGCCGGTTTAAACTGCGAGCAGGTGAGGCAGCATCTAACGTAACGCGCGACATCTCGGAAGAGGCCAGGCCAAAAGTATCTTTGGGTCACTCGCAAAGTGGTTTTCCTGATTCCCAAGTGGCCAGCCGTCACCACATTGTGACATTCCTTTAGTACTTGGTCTCGAATTCTAGGGGAACGCATAGTTTCCAAGGTGTAGAATCGTGGTCATCGGGGTGGTGAGACGCGTCTTGAGTGCATCGAACGCCTGTTGTTGCTCTAAGTTCCAAAAACCAACTCAAACCTTTCTTTAACAAACTTGTGACAGGTTGCACCGTATCGGAGAAGTTGGGTACGAACCGACGATACCAAGAGGCGATACCGAGACATCGACGTAACTCCTTTACATTGGTTGGTGGCTGAAGGTACGAATAGCTGCTACCTTTTCAGGGTCGGTATGGATACCATCCTCGCTGACAACATGACCTAGCAATTGGATCCGTTTCTTGAAGAAACGACATTTGTCTCGGTTGATCCTTAAATTGGCTTCTCGTAGACGTCTAAAGACTTCAAGCAGGTGTGAGAGGTGTTCCTCGAGCGTCTTTCCGATTACGATAATATCGTCTAGGTACGCGAAGGCATGTGGTTCCATTTCGGGCCCAATCACACTATCCAAAGCCCTCTGAAACGTGGCGGATGCGGAATGTAAGCCGAAAGGCACGCGTCCGGGCACTGTGAAGGCTGTACACTCTCTACTTTTGACCTCTAAAGGTATTTGCCAATACCCGCTCTTTAAATCTAGAGTAGAAATGTACTTCGCGTTCCTCAATTTCTCTAGGATATGGTGTATATGAGGCAAGGGGTATGCGTCACGCACTGACTAAGCGTTCAGTTGTCGAAAGTCTATACACATCACCAGTTTTCTTACCTACCAACACGATTGGTGCGCTGTGAGGGCTTTTGGATGGTTCAATACGATCTTCCTTCAGCAGTGCGTCTACTTTTTCGTTGATAATTTGTTGTTGTGCCGGATTACGGGGATAACACCTCTGCTTCATGGGTCGATCGTGCTTCAATACAATGACATGTTGTGCTATTTGGGTAACGCCGTTGAGCCCGTCGAACATAGTGATTTCCGCGTCAAGAACCGCTTGAAGTTCCGGCTCTAGTGTCTCCTGTTCCATACTGGATGATTGTTCTGGCTTTAAGTGCTCGTCACGGATCTCAGCTTCTACTGAGGCTAATCGGGCGTCCACCTCGGTTACTGGTTCCTTTTTGCTGCCAGGCTGGCGGAATGGGTTTTTACGGACAGCGTAAGGTGTTGGAGGCGGCAAGACTGAGCCTGCTTGGCATACCGGTTTGTTGCTATGCTGAGAGTCAGAGGTATATTTGGGCGTAGGGGTCGTTTCTGCGGGATCCAGTTGATTTATATGAACATCAGGCTGCGTGTGGTCATCCGCCACTAGCGATGGCTGAATTGTAGAATTGACGGGGCTGTGGGGCTTATCGACAGGGGGCAACTGTAACAGATAACCTCCTAGTTATCCAAGTTCCTATGTTCCGAAGGAAATCCACTCCCAGAATAAGAGGATCCATCATCGATGGCATCGCTAACAATGTCATATGTACGGTCTGTGCCCCGAGACTGATGGTCGCGCTAAGAGAACTTTTGATTGCTGCCCGAGTATTATCGGGAAGGTTAATATTAGTATGAATGTCTCGCAGAAGGAACGGAGCGAAGTGCTGAAGAGCCACTTCCTCGTTTATGAAACTCTTGTTCGCTCCTGAATCCAAGGTAGCTACCATTGGTTTTCTATTGACGAAGACATGGAGTTGGATGCGGTCTTTCTTTAGGAGGAGGGGGTTACTGGGCTGAGGTCCTGGTCTGGTCCCTCCGTCTGGCCCAGATTAAGACGGAGTTTTGGCCCGTTTCCCGAACGGCTTCAACATTCGATGGTACGTACCCCCCTTCGCCCGCATTTCCAACAGAACAACACACGGGGCTTCGTGCATTCTCGTGCGAAGTGACCAGCTCCCGCACATTTGCGGCAAGCTGTACTGGTATCCACGAGTGCTTCGGAAAGTTGACATATAGCCGTCCCGTTTAGGCTGGAAGGCATATGATCCAAGGGCTTATTTTGAATGGCGCTGCTCCTTTTCCAAGAATGCGCTGAGTCCTCGCTGTCTTGCTCCAATCGAATTGTCTCATAATTTACCACCAACTTGGTTAAGCCGGGTAACGTTTGGAAATCATTTCGTCGGGTATACAGCTTTTAGTCTAGTAAAAGATTTTCGTAGATCCTGTCGAATTCCTGTAACGTCGAGTAATGAGCTCTCTTCATCATCAATCGAAGGTCTACTAGATACTCCTTGTATGGTTCCTGATGGCGTTGCTTTCGAGCGCGTATTCTTCTTGTTAGAATAGAAAATGTTTCTCCACTGCTTTCAGTCAACTCAATAGTGAATTTGTCCAAAGAAGTACTATAAATATTTTTCCCATTATGAATTGTCACAATAATAATATCGGTGGCGCCAGAGAAATCCCAAAACGGAGACATGCATAAATTCTGCTGTATTTCAGTTTTCAAATGCTTTCCTTCTCCTCCATGGTAGTTAATTAAAGAAAATTGTTGAGCCATTTGAAAATTCGAAAACCAAACTGGAAAAGTCAATGACTGCCACTTGGCAACATATCAAAATGTAGAAAAGCAAACAATAAAAAAAGTATTAAAGATCTATGAAGGCAGGAAAAAACAAAAATTGCAAGAGACTCATTATAAACTGTTTAATTGACAAGCTCTGGATAAAAATAAAATCACATTATAATCCCATTTGGCTTCAGGCCACAAGCTATTTTAAAACCGTTTCACTAATAAAAAACCACAAAATTATATTTTCAATAGCCGATTTATTGTGTCTGGAGGGGCTCGACGCGTTAAATACCACGCGTACCTTGGTGGTGGTGCTATCGGGCTTAAACACCGCGTGATGGGGGAGATAGAAGTTTTTCTCATCTTGAGGCGGCGGCACTGGAGTCAAATGACCCAATTCCTCGTACTCTTGAATAATGGCATCGTACTGCATTTTTAGGACGGGAACCTTGAGAAGGCGTGCTTCATTCCGCAGGAATTGAGCCAGCGCGATCGGTCTTGAGTGTCCCAAGTCGACGCTATTCGGACCTTTGAACGGTAGAGACACAACATATCGGCCGTCCTTCCCTCTTTGGGTGGTCTCCTGGAAGTTCCGCTCGCAGAATACGTCATCCTCCTTTTCCGGCTTTGCGGGAAGGTCTTCCACCTCCCAAAACTTGGTGAGGAGTACCTCAAGTTTTGCTTCTGGACTAAGTCGTGTCTGTGCAGCGAAAACCGATCGAGACGCCGGAGGGTCAGGCATGATAGCCCCACACAGAACCCATCCAAAGATGGTTTCTAGCCCGACGAACTCACCAATGTCCTTTTTGATCCGCTCCGAGGATGTGGGGAAACAGGTCTACACCAATAATCATGTCAATAGGCGCGGGCTTGTTGTAGAACGGGTCAGCCAGGGGGCGATCGAGGCACTGCGTCGAGGATTTGCGGGGGCCAATGGGGATGGCCTGGACACTGGGGGCCGAGTTATGTTCATCGGTGGCATCCAGGACACGATACCGATCGGTAAGAAATTGGTTCAAATCGGACCAAGTTGAGACGAGAGTCTTATTTGGTACTAACACCCGAATGCTCAAGCGCGGTAAGACACCCTTGAAACGCAGTCTGCAGCTCTCGCAAGGATTTGCCCGACTCTTGGGCCACCGCGGGAATCTGAAGGAATTGTCTGGCTTAGGTCATGACAAGCAGTCGGCTATTTTCATACCGTGCGGTGAGGTTTTCCCACGCGGCCTGGAAACCTTCATTCGTCAGGGGGGACTTAGCCACGATGGTTCTCGCTTCCCCTCGCGTCTTGGCGTTCAAGTGATAGAGCTTCTCCACTTGTGACAAATACGGATTGGCGATATAAATGGCGGCGAACAAATCACGGAATCTGGGCCATGCTAGGCTGTCGCCATCAAATGTCTACACCTCACACGGAGGCATTCTATGCCCCGGCGGCCCCGACGGAGCGGTTGGCTGACGCATAAGACGCGTCATCTGTGCCGAGAGCTGTTCGATGCGTTCTCCGAACAACGTCCCGCATCGCACATACGCCGCGTAAGCGGATTCGTGCTTCGCCTTGATGTGGCTTATGTTTGCCAAGCTTTCCTCGTCGGTTTGGACTGTCAAGGCCTTGTGACAACGGGAGTATTCCATCTCGACAGTTGACCAGAGGGATTTGAGCTGCTCTAAGTGCTTTTTTATGGAAAACAAGGGCACTTCAGAAGTTAGAGCTTCACTCTCACGAGCTTCAAACAGAGTCAGTGCGTCGCACGCCAGAACGAAATCGGAGAGGGACATTCTGGAGTGTTCTCTACGCTGCACAGTGGGGCCTTCTGGCATTTAGCATTGCAAAAATCATAGCGTCTAAACCAATAAAGCGATTTCAAAAATTTAAAAAGCATATGATAAAGAATACCTTAAGCTTCAAAATTAATGATTGTCTAAAGTGCTGGGTGTTCGTGGTGCTGTAATATTCAAAATCAGAAAATATTTCCAAGCATGTTTTTCCTTTGAAAATGGATCGAAACCGGTTTTTTCAATCACAAATGGAATTTTTCATTGTTTTAGACGACTATGTAACATTTTTTAATGTTTTAATTTGGTTTTTTTAACATAATTACAAAAGGAAAATAAAAAATTTTTTAAATTTTTTTTCAGGTTAATTTTGAAAATTTTCTATTGATGGCTGATTTTCTTCAAAATAATTTTCAATATTTACATCAGTATCTAATAAACTCAACATTTCGGGACTATAGTTGCTATTTTCCAAATCCTTTCGCGATCGCACGTGTCTCGGGGATGCAATAAGTGGGTCCGAAGAGGCTGCTAGCATGTTAAAAAGGTCTTCATTTTGTCTAACACGAGAAGTTTCTAATGTATTAGTGTATCTGAACCTTTTGTAGTCCTTGTTTTTACATTCCTGTGCTTCTTCGGATAGCTCTCCAATTGGTAAACACTGATATTCTATTAAATCCTTTCCGTGAGCCAATTAGGTAAACGGAAATAAAAACGACCAACCCACAAATAGGACAAACTTTTCATCAACTTAAATAACATTTACCTGTCTTGTCATTTTTCCAAACCAGGTAATTAGCAATTTATCATTGTAGAAAGGCATATATGTAAACAGTTTGTATTTGCAAAACAGCATTACGCAATGTTATCATTTAAATACAAAGAAGCTACAGGCCAATTCGCATGCGCTCTTCTTCTTCCTTATACCTGCAGCGCATTTTTTAGGCTAGGTTGCCTTAGTTTTATGGCTTACGCATCGCTGTCGCAGGTCTCCGCATATTGGGACTATATACATCTGATAGGTAAATATTTCACCTACCTAGTGTATGTAGTCCGGTATTGATACTCGTTGAGTCTTGCTAGTTTTATTCCATCAAAGTTCAAAAAATGCCAATATTTAGTACATTTTTTAAACGCTTCAAGTTGAATAACTATTTAAGTAATTATTAAAATTTATGAAACATGCTATTAATAAAGAACATACTTTTCAGATAAAACCTTTTTACTTTCAGATAAAAAAAAAATCCAAGATCGATTGTTGAAATAGCCCAATATTCCGTTTTAAAGTTGCGATTTTTTTTTAAAATTATCATTTTTTCCTTTTCACTAAAAATGTCTCAACTTTGGGCGCCTCTAGCACCCATGAATCTCAACCGATTTCAAAAATTTTTCGGATTCATAATCTCTAAAGTATTTCCTATCGATTGCATATATAATTTTTGCCAAACGCGATCATGAAAAAACGTATTTTTGCAACGCTATCCGAGCAAAGGCCCAACTGTGCGCTGTTGTGATACGTATCGGATGACGGGAGCGTCGGAACAGTGCGTCACAACAACGTGCGGGATCTGGGTCTGGGTTGGAAGCGTGGAACGACCTTTGTGTTCACTCGAGCCCTTAACCGAAAATCTGCGACCCTTAGGTAGGCTGGACGAAGACGGACAGGATCTTGGGGATTCGCTGCGGCTGCGAACAGACGAGAACCTTCACGAAATATCCGTACGCTTCACGGTCACCGGAGTTTTCGGAGGCCGAACCTTCTCCGGAGTTGCAGAGGGAGACGAAAGACTGTTAGACTTCGGGCAGTCTGGGACGGCTCCGTGGACATACTCAGAGGACGACCTTATAGACGACCAAGGTTGTGTGGTTTTTGTTTTGGAAAAACCACAAAAAATGAGAAGTGGACTGTACGAGGGCAAAATAATGGCCGGAAGGAATTATCTGGGTCTTTATTTATAAATATGGACGAGGATATACTTAGGCGAAAGAAGGAAATCGGAAAGAATGTGATTTGAATTTGGCGCACTTGAGCCGCCTATCGATATCACGACTCGACTCACGTGTCACCACTACTCCGAAAACAGCTGTCAGCCGCTGCTTATATATTTGGTTTTGGTTTGTTGTTTATTTATGTTAATTTTTTTTTGCTTTTTTTTTGTGGTTGTGCGGAGGAAAAAAAAACACAAAACGAACGTTTTTTACACACCGCGAGTGTTGTGCGCGAAACAAACACAGTACACGATCAGTGCATATGGACGAATGCCTGGATATATATTTATATGTATGTACGTACATGCGTAAGTACACAGGTAAGTATGTAGATATGTATGCACCCGCGTTCTTCACACAAAACGTAAGTAATTTGTCTTTTAGTTGAATGTTGGATTCCTTTCCCCTCCTTTTTTTTTGTTAAATCAATGCGCGACGCCGAAATGGATTATGTGTTGTGGATATGTACATATGTGCGTGCATCAATGTATGACTATGTATGTAAGTATGTATGTACATATGTAAGCAAGTGCACCGGTTTTCAAATACGCGCGTGAGGAAATTAATTTCGCAACCAATTCGAAAGCACAAGAAGTCGCGGTGCATACGTTAATTGCTATTAACAATTTTTCTCTGTTTTTGTGTTGTGAGAAATGTGCGAATGAATTATATGTAGATGGGTATGTACATATGCGCGTACATCAACAGATGAAGATGTATGTATGTAAGTATATACGCGCGTGAGGAAACTAGTTCGGCATGGAAATAATTCGAACACATAAGAAATCGCGGTGAACACTTTGATTACTATTTTTTCCTATTTTTTTTATATAATACTTTAATAATTTTTGGTTTTTTTTCTCTTGTTTAAACCTTTACGCGGACTTGGCAAACAGCTGTGAAAAACACATGTACATCTGAATCCATATGTATGTACAAAAAATGGAATGGGACCAAAAAAATAAAAAGGGTAATCGTGGAATGGAAAACGAAAACGTTCGACAAACACGCTAAGGATTAGGAACTACCATGGAACCTTGGAACAGGTCAGGTATGTACATACAATATATAAAAGTGTGTAGGTCGCTGTGGAAAAGCGGGAAAACCTCACACTTTTATTAGTATGTAGGGCAAATGAAATGAATAATGAAATTTTGTACTTTTCAGGAATTCCGCCGATGCTAGCTGGAGGAGCGGAAGGATATCCGGCTCGAAGGACCAATGTTCGTTGAGGGGCGGAAGGATCCAAATAAAATACAAGTCGTTGGCTGGTGCCAATTTCTTCTGGGTATGGTGAGCGGGTGATGAATTAAGAACGCGCGATAAATTCGGTTAAAAAACGTATGCTTTATTATATATTCACAGGTGGCCCGACACACACGAAATGGTTCGGGGGTTAAAAAAAAAATGAAGTTCGAGATAGCAAAATCAGAAGGAGAAGAACGGGTGTTCGGGTGAAAAACTAGTACTAGATTAAATGGCGATGCCCATGGGAAAAAACCAGTCACCCCTCCTGGTGTGACCGTAGCTGCCGAGGATAAAAAAACCCTCCTCACTCCTCACTGCTCTTCGCCGCTCACTGCTGTTCACCCGGTGGCGTGAACAGTGTCCAACCTATCGACTGTTACGAGGGCAGACTGCAATATAAATTTCTAAAACAATTTGAGTTAATTACAGTGTAAATATTGGGGGTTTCTTGTAGGGGGAATCTGTGAAATATTACTGGTTACACCTCACAAAAAATACTTCTAAAATGCTTCAGTCTTACCGTTAGGATAGTGTAAAACAGATGTGTAATCTGTTTTCCACTCTCTTCTGCAACCAAGCATTTTTAACAATACTTTCCGACACAAAATCCGGTTCCGATTGGTCCACATCAGGAATTGAAGGGTCCATTCGGTACATTATTTGCACATGCTAAATATATCACAAACTATAAAAAACTATGTGTGTATAAATTTCGTTATTAACCACTTACTTTTCTTGTGCTTAAAAGAAAAAGGAGTTTAGCCGAAAAATTTTTAACTCGTAACAGTCCGAAAGGTATTAAATTAAGAAAGAAACTGACTAGAATCCAGAAAGAGAGCAGGTACCTTATCAAAAAATTGGAGCTGAATTTAGAGTTATGACCTTCTAGATTAATTTTATCGATTAGTGATGTGCTTCTTATGCTAGCGATGGCGAAATCACGATAGTCATACGATAATCGTAAATCGATAAGAAATAATCGAAAATCGGTTAGACGCCAACTAGACGAAAATTTATTTCAAATAAAGTTTAAAAGAAAGCGATTATAGCAGGACATTATCCTTGGTTCATGGTTCAGAAAGAAAAGAAAATGGGTTAAAGAAAAAAAGATTTTTCGAAAAGTGTTTTTGAAAAAGACACAATGATTTCATACTCATCTTCTTCACCTGGATTGATGATTTAAATTTCTTATATTGACTATAATTATAAAAATTTAATTTAACTTCACTATTGAAAAATCATAATAGTTTTTATCATGTATAACTGGACCGTTAATTGACGTGAAATTTCGAGGAAAAAATAAAACAAAAATTGCGCTGCTTTTATAGGCAGTTTTCGCCTATATTCTTTATATTTCTTTTTTCAATAACGAGGCGGAGCGGGCGAATTCGCTCCATGCGACTCTCTTTGCATGCTGTCTCCCATTTCTATTCAAGTCCCTTGAGCCACAGTTTTTGCATTAAGATTTTTCCTCTAATAATTAGGGGACTCAAAGACCTAACTGAACAAATAAAGACCTAACTGTTACCGAGAGAATGTTCCGTTTTGTCGAATGTTCCGTCATAAACGAGTCATCGCTTTGGAATTGGAATACGTCTACCACAGGTAGCCAAACAACACCAAGAGCCTTGGTTGAATCTGATTCTGAAATTGTTATCGGCGTTGCTGTCATAAGGGAAGCGGAGACAGCTGAGCTGTTTGAGAACCATTTGGTTATCTCAAAGCCTGCTTTAAACAATGTCTGTGACACTTCACACTTGATTGTCAGAAGGTCCTCAACGCAACCAGCACCAGCCAACATATCGTCACCATAAAAATCGTGCCTGAGAACTTCAGCAGCTTCAATCATCTCACCCAGCTTTGTCAATCTCGATCTACTTCATGTACCATTACTTGACGATACATTTTCTTGACGTCAGCGGTCAGGGCAAAATCGAGTACAGCTTCTCTTGAATGGTGAGACCGACTAAATGTGTCATAATGAAAGATATTCTTCCATAAATTCTAGGTACATTTTTCTTAATTCCACATCTTTCAACCATCTTCTTTCGAAGAAGAATTTATGGGGCACGGCAAATTTTCGAACTTGGCGTCACGTCAGAAGAGTAACGCCCGGATACAACCCATCCGAAGATAGTCTTCTGAATGGTTGGAAGTCCTGGACCTTGTTTTACTTGACATATTGATAAAGGGGTAACGACATATCTCCGCCGACATATCTCCGCCGTTAGAAATCCGCACGGAGATATGTCGTCAGAGATATGTCGCTATGCCTTGATAAAAGGAATCTGCTCCGCACGGAGATGTGTCGTCGGAGATATGTCGCTATGCCTTGATAAAAGGAATCTGCTCCAATGAGCATGTCTATTTTTTGCAACTTATTAAACTGTGGGTCAGCTAATTGCAGATTATTATGTATTTTCCACCCATTGATATTAAAGGTTTGAGGTGGCTGATATGACGAAATGGACTTTAGAATTCCGAAATCCAAGGATACCTCACTGTGATTCAGTCGCGACTTCACCACAGTGTGTACCAATTTCTTGAATCGTACATTGTAGTCAGAAATCCCAAGCAAGTCGATTGGACACTCTTCTCTATGTAACTACAATCGTTGGGCCGTTTCTTCGGTTATCAAGTTGGTCATAGAACAACCATCGAGCAAAGCTCTGGCCTGCACGAAATCAACTGCTTTTGTTCTAGCGCCGAGTGCAGTAAAGCGAATCACATTCTTCGGAGCCGTCACATGCATAACATGTGAGGTGGAAGGTTGTTCGTCTTGTGAAGGTGGTGGTAACGCTAAAACACTGTTGACTGTGTATATGTGCAGCAACGTATAATGCGACTTGTTGCATACATGACACTTTTTTTGCGTTACACTTAGCGACGAAGACAGTTAATACAAAGCGGGGCGGACTTATCTTATTTGCCAGAAAACACGAAAAGGTGCTACGATTATGCCTCGTGGAGACTGATCAGACTTAACAGCGTCTACCGACTGCTTTGCTTATTATTCAGCCGACATGTATTGATGACGCCGATTTAGTGTGGCCTCGCATTCTTTCCACAACGGGATTGTCGCATAATCGAGATGCTCTTCCCACTTACGCTTTGTTTGGGAATCAACCTTGTGCATAACAACGTGAATTAAAATTGCATTTTTTTTAAGCTTAAGATCGCCTTATCGTAATTGTTTTCGGTGACTTGGAATGCCTTAACAGTTCCTAGAGCTTCACCGGAGAGACACGAGATCAAATAATTCAATTTCTCTATTTTGAGAATTGACCTGTCATTATGAACAAGGGTTTCGACACTAAACTTTGGCAGTTGTAAATGCGGAAGACGAGCCGGCAGTTCGACGTACGTTCCTCATGCCCTTTGGTATCGGACGAATTGTTTAATGCGGACCTAAGTTGTGATTTCGCCGAAAAACACTACTCTTTTAACTCTCACCTATGTAATATATACATACCAAAAATCATTCAACACAAAGAGCTCAATTTGTAACACTTTGTTGCAAGTATAAACAATCAAATATGTACGCAATAAAACATAAGTGTGCACTTGAATATGTTTATGTGTGTTGGTGTTTAAACTATATAAAATAAGATAACAATAAGACAATCATAATATAGAAATATATGTCAAGTTAGTATGTAACCCGGTTATAGATAGCGATGGCTCATCAGTAGTAAGTAGGTGTGAGATGGTCAGCAGTTAACAATAAAGACCTAGTTAATTAAGCTGCTATGCAATAAAGACGTATTTTGCTGACCTAACACTATGTCGAACTATGCACTGGTGAGCTCTCTATTTTTACTATAAAAGAAATGCATTATTCTTAGTTAGATCAGATACCAATTGTAGTTACATCGGGTGTGCATCGCTGTGTCTTTGGCCCCCAATCTCTACCTTTGTAATCTCACTCCGAAGTCTACCCAATTTATGTGTTGGTTGCGACAACCTTTAGTCACTGGTTTATGTGCTAGTGCCTATATATATATAAATAAATAAACATTTAATAACTTCATGAAATACTAACGTCTTTCATTGAACATTTTGGTGACCCCGACATTGGCGGCTCCAAGTTGAAAGATTAACAGACTTGGTGAAACCGTCATCAAGTGAGAAGATTTGGTCAACTCAGGCGACCAATCTCTCAACAACAAGGAAATTGTCAACTAGGCGACTACTTTCTTTGCACGCTTAGGACGCAGTACAATCCTAAGCGAGGGCACAAATTGGTGAACATTCCACATCTGGGGTCCCGACTAAAAAATCGCAATTGATTAACGTGGCAATCAGTGCGTACCAATATAAATAACTAAAACAATTTATTGGAAATCTAGTGGTTGGTTTTCCGCAACAGGGTAGCAGTGCATACCCATTGAATGAAAGTTGATCAACTAGGCGATCACTTTTTCAAAAACATTTAACAACGATTTGAGTCAACAGGGCGACCAAATCATAATAAGTTATTTTTTATGTAAAATAAAGTCTCTTCAACTCTGTTGCATAAAAAATAAAAAAAAAAAAAAAAAAAAAAAAAAGAAATTTTAAATTGGCGTCAGCAATCTCTGACCTAGCTAAACCCAGGTAGTGCAGACGAGTACCATAATTTGGCATCAGTCAGCAATTTTTAACAAATAAAAGAAACTCAAAAAAATTGGTTTCACTGTCGTGGCGTATATCTGTGTAAAAAGAATACGAATATTGGAAATAAAATTAACTATTGTTAAAAAAAAAATAAACAAAAGGCGACTTCTATTTAGTTCTTATTCTTATTTGTACTACACTTGACCAATTTAAGGAACGAGTCGGAGCGTTCCCTGTCTTTGACAAAATAAATAAACTCCCATCGGGTCAAATACTAGTATAAATAAGCAAGTAAATAAGAATATAAAAGAACATGGAGGAGTTCTATAATCAGCAGACAGAACGCGGAGAAGCAATTCAGGCCTTCATTCGGAATACCAAAAAGGATTCTATCGCCAGGAAAACGAAGCCTGCCTATTTTGAGGAGAAACTTGAGCTCCTGGAATACATGTGGGAGAACTTCGAAAAAAGTCATCAGGAGCTAATGGACAAATTAAATAACGTGCCAACAGAAGATGACTACTTTGTAACGGACTATTTCACCAGAATGAAGGCGGTGGTAACTAATACTGAGGAAGATTGGAAGGACCACTTGGCAAAGATAAAATTAGAGAGGCAAGCTCGTCAAAGAGAGGAAGAGCGAGTCATGATCAAACCACTGCTTCGCAAGCAAGGTGCGCTGTTGGATTCATTGTCCAGGACATTAAGACAAATAGTGCCTGAGGAAAAAATGAATTATAAATCGGTAGTCGACAAATTATGGATGCAAATTGAAGAAATCCATTATGAGATTCATCGGCTAACTGACAATCCAGCCGAAGTCGGATATAATATAGCTACGTTTGTGGCTGCAGAAAATACAATGCTGAAATTCTGTGTGGCACCAGCAGAAAATATAGAGATACAATCAGCGCCTGTAGTGCAATCAATACAGTCATTGCAACTACCCAAAATTCCCATTCCAAAATTTGATGGGGATTATCTGAAATGGCAACAATTTCATGACATCTATAAAAAGGTGGTTCATGAGTCAAATGTATCCACAATAGAGAAAATGTGGTACTTAAAATCAAACCTTTCTGGAGAAGCAGAGAGATTGATACGGCACCTGGAATTAACAGAAGCCAATTATAACACTGCTTGGTCAGTGTTGCAGGATCGGTTTAACAACAAACGAGTTCTAGTAACAGCCATACTGACAAAGCTGTTTGATCACCCAAATGTGGGAAATGACGCAGCTTCGATAAAGAATTTGCATGATAACATCTTTGAATCATTGCAAGCGTTAAAAAATGTAGGCGTCAATATGGAATCGTCAGATGCTGTCATAATGTTTCATATGACAAGAAAATTGGATAGATTCAACCACGCACTATATGAGCAATCTCTTTCAAACACAAGGGATCTACAGGAAGTAAAGGATTTCCTATCATTCTTGGAACAACGCTTCCTAATATTAGAGGCGATTGGGAAACCAAGAAACGAAAATCGCAGCATTGAAAAACTAAATCCAAGGAAGACATGCGCAACAGCATCTGGGACAAACAGTACCTTGTGTGCTTTTTGTGAGAAATCAAAACACAAACTCTTCCAATGTGAAAGGTTTAAAATCAAATCCGCAGCAGAGCGGCTAAATTGGGTGCAGAGACACAAATTGTGTGTCAATTGCTTTAAGCCAGACCATATGGCCAAAAATTGCTCATGGAGGGGATGCTTCAAATGCGATAAAAAACATAACACGATGTTGCATTTAGACACAGGCAACCAAATGGCTACATCTGCTTCAGCAGCGTCTGCATATGGAATTGGCAGAAAATACACTCTGTTGGCAACGGCCAAGGTAGTAGTAAAAGGAATAAATGAAAGGACAGGAGAATTTCGAGCACTCTTGGATAGCGGCTCACAAGTAAATCTCGTTTCAGAGAGACTGGTAAAGAAGTTATCATTGAAAATTAACGAGACTCATGTGCACATAAATGGAGTGGGTGGTCAACCACAGATAAGCAAGGCGCGAGTAAGCTTGGTTGTAAGGTCAAGATACAACAAGTTCGCAATGCTAGTTGAGGCATTTGTATTGCCACACATAATAGGTGACCAACCCACAGAACAGATAACTGAGAAAGTCACATTACCAAACAACATTCAATTAGCGGACCCAACATTTGATAAGCACGGAGAGTGATCATTAAGCAAATTCAAGAAACAGGATTTGCGTATGAATTACGACACTTAAAGAAACGACCTGACCAACCGCTAGATCGCAAAAGCACGGTGGCAACATTGCCACTAATACTGGATGAACATTCAATCATACGAGTAGCAACTCGGCTACAACAAGCACCAGTATCAACGGAAACAAGGAATCCGTATCTCTTGCCGTATAATGATCCAGTGGTAAAAATGATACTAAGGAAACTTCATGAAGAGAATCTTCATTGTGGACATGAGGCACTACGCGGAATAGCTAGGCAACAATACCACATCATTAAGGTGAAGCCGATGGTCCGGAATGTGATCCAGGGCTGCGTAACATGCACCAAGTACCGGCCTCAGTTCTTTAAACAAGTCATGGGCGACTTACCTGAGCACCGGGTATCTCAAAATAGACCCTTTCTCAACGCCGGAGTAGACTATTGTGGACCATTCTGGATCCACCATAAGGTTCGAGGAAAACGTCCCGACAAGGCTTACATTGCAGTATTTGTATGCTTTGCAACCAAGGCAGTCCACCTGGAGTTGGTCGGAGACCTGTCCACCTCCTCATTCGTAGGTGCGCTTCAGCGCTTCATTGGACGCAGAGGAAGATGTCAGACATTGTACTGCGACAATGCAACAAACTTTGTTGGAGCAAACAACCAACTGAAGGAGCTGAATGATACTATACACTCAGAAAAGGCAGCAGATACGATTAAGGAGTTTTGCAACAAAAAAGGAGTGCAATTTAAGTTCATACCACCACGGTCTCCACATTTCGGAGGATTATGGGAAGCTGCAGTGAAATCCGCTAAGCATTTACTATTGAAAAACGTATCGACAGCAAATTTAACGTTTGAACAACTGTCTACCATTATTGTCAATGTTGAAGCAGTACTGAACTCTCGCCCGTTAACCCCAAACTCAGACGATCCCAACGACTTGACAGCTCTAACCCCAGGCCATTTATTGATCGGAGAACCATTAGTAGCTCAACCTGATGCAGAGCCAGTAACACAGCGATCCATTCCAGAGCAATGGGAATTAGTGCAAAGGCTTAAGCATACATTCTGGACACAATGGTCTCAAGAGTACCTACAGGAATTGCAGGGTACATCCAAATGGAAGAAACCATATAACAATGTCAAAGAAGGCATGATGGTAATTCTAAAGGAGGATAATGTGCCAATCTTGCAGTGGCCGATTGGACGAATTATCAAATTGTATCCAGGCTTGGATGGATACGTCCGTGTGGTAGACGTTAAGACAGCCAGAGGCACCTACAAGCGTGCCATCCATAAATTGGCCCCCTTGCTTAGAGAGACGGGAATGAAACGCAAAATCGAAGCCAATGACACAGAAACCAATGCCCAAGAAGATCCTGGTATCGAGGACACTGCAGAACCTAAGACAAAAAGACGTTTATCAGCCGGTCTGCCACCATTGGCAATAACGATCTGCCTAATGCTGTTGTTCCTTCCTATAGCATTTGCTCAAAGGACCAACATCACTCGATTCAACTCCAAACCAGGCATATACTACGAAAGTATTGGCACAGGAAGAATGGCAACATCTGACTGGACTATCGTAGCATTTTACGATCTCGAACCATATTGGGCCGACCTGAAGACATTTTCAGACGGATTAGTTAAGGTTGGAGAAATATGCTTGTTAATGAAGGTTCCAGAGGCATGCACAGCAATGCAGAGACACTTCGAGCATGTCAACTCAGAGCTACGAACAGGAAATGATCTCCTTCACATAGAACGCCAACGACGATCGCCGTTGGATATAATTGGGAACATAGCGAACGGCTTATTTGGTGTGCTGGACTCAAAGTATGCAGCAGAGATGTCAGGCACTATACGAAAGGTTAAATCAAATGAAGACTATTTATTGACATTGCTACAAAACCAGACATCTGTGATTGATTCAACAATAAATATCATCAAGCGAGACGAAGCCACAATTGAAAATCAGATGAAACTAATGGAACAGCAAATGAACGACATAACTAAGGTCCAGGATAATGCGGTAAAGGCATTACAATGGTATATCACTCTAACTACTCAGATGACAGTTATTGCAGGGAATTTGCAACGAATTCAAACCGAAATTTCCCGAGTATTTACGGATGCCCATCATAGTAAAATAAGCCCATTACTACTATCACCAGGCCAGCTTCGGGCACATTTGAACCAACTAAAGAGACATCTTCCGTTTGGTTTGGATTTGCCAGTTCCAGATAACGACGTCTTACAATTATATGGCTTAATGAAGGCACAAGGCACAATCGCAAACAATCATGTGATATTTAAAGTCACGTTTCCATTAGTGGCAACGCAGACAGTGCAACTGTATAACCTAGTACCCATTCCAGCAGTTGGAACTCATGGGATTGTAACGATGAACATTCAAATTCCTATTATTGCTGTCAACAAAGAACAAAGTCAATACATTGGGCTCTCAAGAGCAGATCTGGAACGATGCTATCAGCTCAACAATGAGCAATATATTTGTTTTGATAAACAAACGACGTTTACGGCCAATAGCAACTGTGAGTTCCAGTTATTCAAAAACTCAAAATCATCAGTGTGTCAAATACAACACACAAACAGGTCATTCGTGTGGTACAACATGTATCACAAAAATCAGTGGATTTTTGCCACCACCAGACCAATTGAACTCACAGTGACCTGTGACGATAACATCCAAGATGTCACTATCAAGAAGACTGGATTGTTAACCCTAGACCCGACGTGTACAGCAAGAAGTTCTGCTATCCGAATAACAGGTCACCGTATAGCTACGACAGACACAATGAAATTGTCATATGTGCGATTTGGCAACTTCAGCATTGGCCCAACAAAGGCAGCGCCAACAACAACACAATTCCCGAAGATGCAGCTTAGCTACGACGAATTAAGCAACATTCAAGGAAAACTGGAAACTAAGCAAAACTGGAAATTGCCAGAGGACCTCAGCCAGCCGGCTCACCCATGTTATCGTCTCCTACGTAGCGCTAACAATACCATTGGTTCTTGTGATGGTATATGGAATAAGAAGATGCTTACAACCCCAAAGACACAATGGTCCAGATCAGACAACCGTGAGGATCGTCAATCCCATACCGACCCCTGCTGCAGTAAACCCAGCCCCCAGCAATTTTGCGGTCAACGTTGGATAATGTTGAACAGGTGTTCAACGGCCGGGAGTATGTTGGTGTTTAAACTATATAAAATAAGATAACAATAAGACAATCATAATATAGAAATATATGTCAAGTTAGTATGTAACCCGGTTATAGATAGCGATGGCTCATCAGTAGTAAGTAGGTGTGAGATGGTCAGCAGTTAACAATAAAGACCTAGTTAATTAAGCTGCTATGCAATAAAGACGTATTTTGCTGACCTAACACTATGTCGAACTATGCACTGGTGAGCTCTCTATTTTTACTATAAAAGAAATGCATTATTCTTAGTTAGATCAGATACCAATTGTAGTTACATCGGGTGTGCATCGCTGTGTCTTTGGCCCCCAATCTCTACCTTTGTAATCTCACTCCGAAGTCTACCCAATTTATGTGTTGGTTGCGACAACCTTTAGTCACTGGTTTATGTGCTAGTGCCTATATATATATAAATAAATAAACATTTAATAACTTCATGAAATACTAACGTCTTTCCTTAAACAATGAATATACATTAATATATTCACAAAAACACACACACAAAAAAAACAATATAAATGTTCCTATATATGTGTACAATTTTAATATCCCCCATAACAAAAAAAAGGGGAGACATAAACAAGGCTAGGGCGAACCCGCCGGGGGCCAACCAACCCCCCCCCCGCTTTAACAGCCCCAAAAAAAATTTTTTTTTTATAAAAAAACCCCCCCCTTTTTAGAAACTTTGCCTAAGTCGCAGCATAAGAATATCTATGTAACAATAGGTTAAGTCAAAGAATATTTGCGGAATAAAAATCAATCGGAAGAAGACCACAAAACTGAACTGACGTGTTCATTTATTTAATATTAATAATAGTGGAACCCGGTCATTACATGGCGACCGTGACAATAGGCCAAGACAAGGCCTAAGGACATCGCAGGACCCAGGACTAAGGACATCGAAGTCCAAGGAGAAAATTTTGTGTACGTATGTGTGTGTTTTAGTAAAATAAAAAAAAAAATATATATAAGCACCAAAATGAGAAACGGTAACGATGGATAACTACTTTCAAAGAGTTACCAGACGGAACCCGGGCTTTAGAGAAAACATAATTAAGGTGTTTAGAAGTGAACACAGCCACTCCCTTCAAAGCTCGCTAACTCTAGTGCAAATAAGAGCTATATACTCAGAACAAACTGAAGAAAGATTCCCTGTAAAAGGAGACACAAGAACACAAATGTGCTTCTTTTTCAATGTACCTAATATATACTGCTACACAAATGCAGCAGGTACTTTCCATTTCTATTTGATGAAAAAAAAAGAGAACACACACACACACACACAAAAATATAAATTAACAATTGAAAAAAAGGCAAGTGCCGATGACTAGCACCGAAACGTCGGATCCGGAGAACTTGGATTTCCTGTCGGCTGTACCTACCGTACAAAGGGACGCACCTCTCCTCGAAGATGTATTAGGGGTGTGTCCAAACGAGGACCACGCCCACTCACGATAGCTGAGTACCGGGCTCGCCAAGAAAAGAAAAAGAAGACCCCAAAAGGAAGTCGAGAGGAGGAAAATACGCCAGGCTAAGGCGTGAGAGGACCTCCTCCACACAGGACTTGACGACAAGGACCGACGGCACTACACAGAGTGCTTAATGAACAACACGGCCCAACTTCGCCAAAGAGCCAAGACACGCAATGAGTAAATAATTCTCTTGCCTCTACTCATAATTGAAATTTCATTTAAATATTAAGATAATATAAGCATGTACGAGTTTGCACTTGTTGCACAGTACAACTAATAACCAACCATCAATAGGCTATTACTGAAAAACATGCGTAGGCATCGATTTAATTAAACCATTGTTCAAGTTCTTAGCCTACGTATGTCTACTCTTCTATCTTTCCACGTCTCTGGCTCACTGTGCGAAACACAGTTGAGATAATTTTTCTCTCTTTCAACATTTTTTTTTGAATTATATTAAAACAAAAAAAAAAATTATGTAACAATCGAATCCAAAAAAATGAAGTAAGTAAGTCGTCTCGCCGACTTGGGTATACCATACACCAATAAAACAAATATTTCAAATTTATAATCGGTTTGCATGCTTTTTACAAGCATATCTTAGTATTTCGCTCACTCAAGCATACGAGCACCCTAGCGCCCCCACCAGCCAACGGCCAACTCCGGCCATATGGAAAAACGTTTATATGCATAACTTGGCTATTTTTATTCCGATTTTGATCAAATTTGGTATTTTTTGGATATTAGTATCAAATTTAAGTGTGCTAAATTTGATTGCACAAGGTTGAAAATTACGGGAGATAATCGAGTTTTTTCAAATTACGGGGGCGGAAAGAGGCGTGGCAAAATCTTTACACATCAAAAATGTGCGCAATTACTAAGCAAATACTCATACCAAATTTTGTGTCTCTAGTTGCTATAGTGTTTGAGAAAATCGGTTTTATATAATTTGCGGGGGCGGTAGGGGGGGTGGCAGAAATTTGAAATAAACTTGATCAGTGTACATACTACACGAGTCTACATACCAAATTTGGCGGCTCTAGCTCTTATAGTCTTCGAGATCTAGGTGTTCATACAGACGGACGGACGGACGGACGGACAGACGGACATGGCTAGATCGTCTCGGCTGTTGATGCTGATCAAGAATATATATACTTTATGGGGTCGGAAAAGCTTCCTTCTGCCTGATACATACATTTTGGCGACTTTAATATACCATTTCACCCTATGGGTGTATGGCAAGGGTAGGCACGCATACAATCAAAAATGAGACTTTGCATTTGCATGGTCAGCCAGCCGGCTCACCATGTTATCGTCTCCTACGTAGCGCTAACAATACCATTGGTTCTTGTGATGGTATATGGAATAAGAAGATGCTTACAACCCCAAAGACACAATGGTCCAGATCAGACAACCGTGAGGATCGTCAATCCCATACCGACCCCTGCTGCAGTAAACCCAGCCCCCAGCAATTTTGCGGTCAACGTTGGATAATGTTGAACAGGTGTTCAACGGCCGGGAGTATGTTGGTGTTTAAACTATATAAAATAAGATAACAATAAGACAATCATAATATAGAAATATATGTCAAGTTAGTATGTAACCCGGTTATAGATAGCGATGGCTCATCAGTAGTAAGTAGGTGTGAGATGGTCAGCAGTTAACAATAAAGACCTAGTTAATTAAGCTGCTATGCAATAAAGACGTATTTTGCTGACCTAACACTATGTCGAACTATGCACTGGTGAGCTCTCTATTTTTACTATAAAAGAAATGCATTATTCTTAGTTAGATCAGATACCAATTGTAGTTACATCGGGTGTGCATCGCTGTGTCTTTGGCCCCCAATCTCTACCTTTGTAATCTCACTCCGAAGTCTACCCAATTTATGTGTTGGTTGCGACAACCTTTAGTCACTGGTTTATGTGCTAGTGCCTATATATATATAAATAAATAAACATTTAATAACTTCATGAAATACTAACGTCTTTCATTGAACAATGTGTATACATTAATATATTCACATAAACATACTCACATAAAAATACAGCTAAACATGTTCATATATGTATGTACATTTATATATGCACATACATTTAGCAATGGACAGGCGTAACATGAGCTAGGGCCAAGCCAGCGGGTGCACGCTGACCATGCACTCTGATGCAAGCGCCCCAAATAATACGTTTGTATGTACTGACACACTCTCTCTCTTTTGTAACCGTTGCCTAAGTCGCAGCATAAGAATATCTATGTAACAATAGGTTAAGTCAAAGAATATTTGCGGAATAAAAATCAATCGGAAGAAGACCACAAAACTGAACTGACGTGTTCATTTATTTAATATTAATAATAGTGGAACCCGGTCATTACATGGCGACCGTGACAATAGGCCAAGACAAGGCCTAAGGACATCGCAGGACCCAGGACTAAGGACATCGAAGTCCAAGGAGAAAATTTTGTGTACGTATGTGTGTGTTTTAGTAAAATAAAAAAAAAATATATATAAGCACCAAAATGAGAAACGGTAACGATGGATAACTACTTTCAAAGAGTTACCAGACGGAACCCGGGCTTTAGAGAAAACATAATTAAGGTGTTTAGAAGTGAACACAGCCACTCCCTTCAAAGCTCGCTAACTCTAGTGCAAATAAGAGCTATATACTCAGAACAAACTGAAGAAAGATTCCCTGTAAAAGGAGACACAAGAACACAAATGTGCTTCTTTTTCAATGTACCTAATATATACTGCTACACAAATGCAGCAGGTACTTTCCATTTCTATTTGATGAAAAAAAAAGAGAACACACACACACACACACAAAAATATAAATTAACAATTGAAAAAAAGGCCAGTGCTGATGACTAGCACCGAAACGTCGCATCCAGAGAACTTGGATTTCCTGACGGCTGTACCTACCGTACAAAGGGACGCACCTCTCCTCGAAGATGTATTAGGGGTGTGTCCAAACGAGGGACCACGCCCACTCACGATAGCTGAGTACCGGGCTCGCCAAGAAAAGAAAAAAGAAGACCCCAAAAGGAAGTCGAGAGGAGGAAAATACGCCAGGCCAAGGCGTGAGAGGAAGCTCCTCCAGGACCTCCTCCACACAGGACTTGACGACAAGGACCGACGGCACTACACAGAGTGCTTAATGAACAACACGGCCCACCTTCGCCAAAGAGCCAAAACACGCAATGAGTAAATAATTCTCTTGCCTCTATTTATAATTGAAATTTCATTTAAATATTAAGATAATATAAGCATGTACGAGTTTGCACTTGTTGCACAGTACAACTACTAACCAACCATCGATAGGCTATTACTAAAAAACATGCGTAGGCATCGATTTAATTAAACCATTGTTCAAGTTGTAAGCCTACGTATGTCTACTCTTCTATCTTTCCACGTCTCTGGCTCACTGTGCGAAACACAGTTAAGATAATTTTTCTCTCTTTCAACATTTTTTTTTGAATTATATTAAAACAAAAAAAAAAATTATGTAACAATCGAATCCAAAAAAAAATGAAGTAAGTAAGTCGTCTCGCCGACTTGGGTATACCATACACCAATAAAACAAATATTTCAAATTTATAATAACAAATGCATGTTCGTATTTTTAAAAAAATCGGTTTGCATGCTTTTTACAAGCATATCTTAGTATTTCGCTCACTCAAGCATACGAGCACCCTAGCGCCCCCACCAGCCAACGGCCAACTCCGGCCATATGGAAAAACGTTTATATGCATAACTTGGCTATTTTTATTCCGATTTTGATCAAATTTGGTATTTTTTGGATATTAGTATCAAATTTAAGTGTGCTAAATTTGATTGCACAAGGTTGAAAATTACGGGAGATAATCGAGTTTTTTCAAATTACGGGGGCGGAAAGAGGCGTGGCAAAATCAAAATTTTGTGTCTCTAGTTGCTATAGTGTTTGAGAAAATCGGTTTTATATAATTTGCGGGGGCGGTAGGGGGCGTGGCAGAAATTTGAAATAAACTTGATCAGTGTACATACTACACGAGTCTACATACCAAATTTGGCGGCTCTAGCTCTTATAGTCTTCGAGATCTAGGTGTTCATACAGACGGACGGACGGACGGACGGACAGACGGACATGGCTAGATCGTCTCGGCTGTTGATGCTGATCAAGAATATATATACTTTATGGGGTCGGAAAAGCTTCCTTCTGCCTGATACATACATTTTGGCGACTTTAATATACCATTTCACCCTATGGGTGTATGGTTCTGCAAGGGTAAAATGGCGAGTTTGTAACGCATACAAGGGGATCTAAGAAGAAATTGAAATGAGACTTTGCATTTGTGTATGATTGTGATACGAGACAGAGTTTGGAACGTACGAAACTGTTTTCCTTGACTGAGGGTTACACTTGCAAAAACAGTATAGCTTTGATATTCAATCAGAAATATCTTTTATTTTTGTCAAAAAATTAAAAAAATTATCCTTACATAATATAGGTAAGTTAAAATATTATTAAATAATACATAATAATGATAGGAAAATTTGATGACACATAACGCATTGAGTATCGCCCTCCATATTTTCAATAATAAAAAATAAATTTTCCCAATGGGTACTAAACATTTTTTTTTTCGGTGTATTCCAGTTATTGTTTTGGCAATCATTGTTTTTCCTGACAAGCATCAATCAAAATTTTTGCCGAAGTGACATTGCCGAATAAACACGAGCGTTTACAGTGTATGTGAAGCGGCAGCGCTGCGGCAGAGCTAGGCCCTAGTCCGCGGAATGGGACGTGCCGACCACTGGTGTATGGTATAAAAATATTTTTATACCCTTGCAGAGGCTATTATAAAATTGGTCAGATGTTTGAAACGCACAGAAGGTGACGTTTCCGACCCTATAAAGTATATATATTCTTGATCAGCATGAGAAGCTGAGTTGATATAGCCATGTCCGTCTGTCCGTCCGTCTGTGCGTATGCGTTTTACTCAGCCATCTTAAGAGCTATCGGGATGAAATTTTTTTTGGGGGCTTTTTATTACCTGGGAAAAATAAAGTATGAAAATTGGCAGAATCGGACCACTATATCATATAGCTCTGGAGGAAACATTTTTGCAAAAATTTGAGTATCGCCATGAAATTTACCAATATCATAGTATTATATATAAAATCTCAGATCGCAAAATTTGAATCTGATCGGATAAATAAAACACAAGTTACAGCCGATATAAATCGGTTCGGCTTGATGCCTAATGCGTCATCATCAAATCAACAGAGCACACGCATGCACACATACAGACGCAATGCTACATAAACTATATGTGTATGCGTGCGAATCGCGGCATGCGTGTTAAAGGGGATGGGGAAGAACAAGAAATTGAAATGATATTTGAAAGGTCTGTGCATTAATGAATTGAGATACAGCAAAAGAGTTTGGAACATGTAAAAATATTATGGCCATGGACTGCAAGGGTATATAAACTTCGGCACAGCCGAAGTTAGCTTATTTGATATTTTTTTTTCTATCAAACCAATAGAAAACAGGTCTAAACGACCAAGAAAACAAAAGATAGACCACCAATTGGCTAATGTCGTTAACAGCGTTAAATTAGTAGATCACAAGGAAAATTTAGAAGCAATAGGGATGTTGTTGTAAGCTATCCTAGTATAAGTAACCTTAAATCTGGCTTTGAAATTATATGCAATGCATAATAAAATAATTAAGAAAAAATATCAGAGTAGAGCGGATGGTCTAAAACCTGTATACAAATGGGTCGAGTAGAACTTAAATATTGGAATAAATACGTTCCATTCTTAGATTTCCTCTTTAACAGAGACGAAACCAATCCAAAATATCAAATACTGGATTGTGAATAATAGAAAATTTAAATCAGGGATAGAAAGATCCTTAGTAGAAGCGTACAACCGCCTAAAGCGAAAAAACAAAATTCTACCCACATGGGGGTAGAACAACCCATAGAGACAATTGATCTCTCAAAGAATTAATTAAAAAAAAAAGAGAGTGTTAATTTTTTTTAACAAAATATGATTAATTGGGACGATATAGTACAATAGAAAAACACTCGAGAATAATAATAGAGAGCCTAGAAAATATGAGAGCAGTGTTAATAGAACACTATAGTAAACTAACTGCATGTCGAAAAAGAGCCGTAAACTGCAAACAAAAGGCGAAATCCGTATTAAAAAGATATAATATTGAATATAAACAAACAATTGATTTGGAAATTGTAATATCACTGGAAGACAAAATCCAGTTAACGGCTGAAGAAGAGATGGATCAAGAAGAACCATCAGTAAGTTTAGATCAAACAAAAATAACTCTTAATAAACCAGCCATTTCGCAAAGAAACGCAAAAACAGACACTGATTTTTTAAAGATGGCCTCAAACCTTATTCCACAGTTTGATGGCAGAAGAGAAAACCTTTAGAGCTTCATGGACGCATTGAATTTGATAAATTCACTAAAAGGCGACCATGAGGAAACAGCAGTGTGCCTAATAAAAACAAAACTAAAAGGTCACACAAGAAATTTGATAACCTCTGAACAGACAATAGAAGAGATTATTAACAGTATTGCGTCAAATGTAAAAACGGAATCAGTAGCGTCGATAACGGCAAAAATCAAAAACCTACCCAGAGAAACAAAACAGCAAGTCAGAACTAACAACAAAGTTTAGCTATAAGAACATATGATTGTTAGTGTTGTAAGATACAGTGTTGGAAGACACTAGAAGGGCTAGTGTAGAAAAGCGGTCACTTGATATCGAGCCGTGGAGAGAAAAGCGTGAGTAAAATTCGCTATTAGTTTTAAGTTGATTTAATATGTAATATTTCTTAGGAAATAAAACTCTCTACTCATCAACTCCTCAACAATTTGGATGAAATTGGTACTAGAAAAATGGCGGCAAACACGGCGTCAGGTTTAATCGACCCCATGGTTGATGAACAAAATGGCGCTGTTATGGCGGATAGCGCTGCGGGCAGCAGTAATAGGGACAATGAGGCGCCGCTGAAAAGCTCGAACGAGATGACTTTAATGTTGAGCACTATGGCAGACATTACAAAACAAATGCAACAATTTCAGTTAGAGGCGACACTTACAAACGTGGTTCAAATGCAGACAATTCAGGCTGGAATCGAGAGAACGGGCTTACTGGTTGGTAGGGCATTTGAACATCAGCAAGCTAGAGCGGCATCCCGTGGGGATTAGGTACAGTCGGAGGAAGTTCGGGCGAACTTTTGTATGCCGACAGACAGTACAGCGGCCAGCAACGACAGCGAGTTGGTGGCACGAGCAGAACCGCCTAGAAAGTTGTATGATCTTCCGCCTTTCGATGGTACACTGGAATCATGGCCAATGTTCAAGGAGGCATTTGATATGACAACAGTGGAGTACGGTTATAATGACCCGTATTATTGCACCTACAAAAGGCGATTGTAGGCCGGGCTAGGGAAGTAGTTGAATGTCTACTTATCCACAGTCAGAATGTGCCTGACGTGGTGGAAACTTTAAAGGATCGATTCGGAAGACCTGAACAACTGGTAAAGAGTCAAATTAATAATGTGAGATCATTTCCAAACATTTCAGAAGATAAACTAGAAAACTTAGTTGAGTTTGCTACGAAGGTGAGGAACTTGTCAGCTTTTTTGGATGCGGCCAATGCACGTCATCACATGTCAAATCCAACACTAAAGCAAAGGCTCAGCTGGACAAACTATATAATATCGAAGCGACAATCAAGGACTACAGACAATGGCGAAAGTTGTATATGGGGCCTGTCTTAGTACTTCGGAATCAACGACAAAAATAAAGAAGGTGTTTGTGGAGGGGCGGAAGGATACAAATAAGGAGCAAGTGGTTGGCGGGTGCCAATTGCTTTAGGGGTCCGGTGCGTGAGTAATGTAATTAAATCGCGCGAGAACTTCGTTTTAAATTAATAGTGATTTATTTGCTTTAAGTGACAAGATGTCCCGACACACACGAGGATGATTCGGGTTGGAAAAGAAAATACAATCGACAAGAAAAGAATGCAATGATAGAACGGGTGTTCGGGTTAGGTGGTCGTACTGGATTAAATGGCGATGCCCATGGGAAAAATCAAGTCACCCCTCCTGGTGTGACTGTAGCTGCCGAGGATCAAAAAACCCTCCTCACTCCTCACTGCTCTTCGTCGCTCACTTCTGTTCACCCGGTGGCGTGAACATACCGCCCCCCTTGCAACATGTTGCAATTGCCACCCTGGACATATGTAGGATGAGGGACGGCAGCGTCCTGGAGCGCCTAGATCCCACAGGAGCCGGAGACGAGCCATCCGAACACGGTGCTCTGGGCTGCGGGAGTACCGCAAGCCTGGTTGATGACCTCGAAGACGTTGCGCCGAGCACCACGGACACCGAAGCCGGCAAAAAAATAGGGGTAGGGGCGGGGTAAGGGGTGGGGTTTCCCCCCGCCGACACTTCCCGGATGGGAGTGCGGATGAGCAGGTCCTCTTCGACCCGGAATATAACATTCCGCCGGAACGTATTGTCGGACCTCGACTCGAGGACGGCCGTGCAGGCTTGGTCGACCCCGACCTTGGTCACAGCCAACCCCAGGGACTGGGCGAAAGAAAGATTGATGCGGCTCTCAGCCGCACACGCATCGAGGAGGACGCGGGTCTCGAAGGATTTCGAGCCATTGCCCAACCGGAGGACTGCTGTTGGCATAACAGTCGTCGTCCTGGCGTGGAGCAGGGAGGAGAGAGAGATCTCGTCTGCGCCTTCTGGAGAAGCGGAGCGGTCGGAAGATGATCGGGAACGGGGTTGTGGCGGTGGTGCAGGGTATGGTGCTTTTGCCCGCATCATCGGCAACCATGGCGAGTCCAGCACACGTCGGATGAGTGCTCGTGTGCCAAGCAATTGGGACAGTACTTATTTATAAGCACCGCCCGGAGCCGCTTTTCCCCTCGGAGGTTCAGGAAGCGCTGACACTGCCGGAGTGCGTGAACCCCCCGACAGACCGGGCATCGGTACGCGTTCGTCCCATTGGCAATGGATAAGAGTGGTCCTCCAATCAGGAAGTGTCCCGGGATTAGGGCCAGCAGATCCTCTGGATCCTCGCTCATGAGAGAAATTGGCCTGGAGTTTAGGCACGCTTCGATCCTACACAGGAGAGTGGAAAGTTCCTCGAACGTGTACTTGACAGTAGAAGAGGACTTGTAAAACAGGGTCTTAAAACTTTTGACTCCTGCTTCCCACAGTCCTCCCATATGGGGCGCGGTCGGCGGAATGAACTGCCAGGATAAAATGTGCTGGGGAAATGCCTTTATTATATCAAGCTTGGTGGTGTTCAGGAAATCTTTTTCGAGCGCCTTTGAGGCCCCTACGAAGGTTTTGACATTGTCGGAGTAAATGCGCTGTGGGCATTGTCTCCGTGCGACAAACCGAGAGAAGGCTGCAAGAAATCGTTCAGTGGTGAAGTCGGAGGTAGCCTCGAGATGGATCGCCTTCAGCTGAAACACACAAAGACGCAGACATAACCCTTAGTAATGAGACACGCACGCCCTTGTGTATTTCTTGATCTCGAACGGCCCTGCGAAGTCAATGCCCGTGTGGGTGAAGGGCCTGGAGTACGTGATGCGCTCTCGAGGGAGATCACCCATCATCTGAGTCTGCAGTCGTCGACGATGAACGATGCAGACTTTACACCCGTTGATGTGGGACTTCACCAGATTCTTGATCCGTGGGATCCAGAATTTGGTGCGCAGATACCGCACCATCAGTTGATTGCCACCATGCAATGTGATGCGGTGGGCGAATTCGACAAGCAGGCCAGTGAAATGAGTATTATAGGGGAGGAGAATAGAGTGACGTTCATCATACCGGAGGGACTCAGCGGCCCGGAGTCGTCCGCAGGAGTATCCCATGTTGGTCGAGAAATGGATTCAAATTGAGTAGCGTGCTGGATGATGGCAGGGGTCGCCCTTCACCCAGGGCCCGTATCTCCGCGATGTATTCCCGACGCTGGGAGGTCCGAATCAAGGCGCGCTCGGCGGAGAGAAGTTCGTCATTGTTGAGGCGGACCGTGGAAGGCGTCGAAATCCGAAACACGATGGTAGAGTCGGTCCAAAACTGGGAGGTTGCAGGTGGGATTGGGAGTTCAGGAACGATCGACGCCCAGAGATCGGCGAGCAAAACCGCTCCGCACAACTCCAGCCGAGGCAGCGAGACTGTTTTGACTGGAGCCACACGGGTCTTAGCCGTTAATAAATGGACTCTTACTTGATCGCCGTACCGAACCCGCACATATAAAGCTGCTCCATACGCTTTCTGTGACGCGTCACAGAAGCTATGAATCTCCCACGAGAGCGTATCGCTGGTGTTTAGCCAACGGGGGATGCGGAGTTGACTGAGGCCTGGGAAATCCTGCAGAAATTCGTGCCATTGCTGCAGCAGGAGAGGCGGCAGAACATCATCCCGTCCCAGTTCGGTTAGCCAGATTTTCTGCATGAATATCTTCGCTCGGATAACAAATGGGGCTAGCCAGCCAGCGGGGTCGAAGAGTTTAGCGATATGGGACAGAACCTGCCTCTTGGAGATCGACTCCTTCAATGGTGGTTCCGCTACGGTGAAGAAGAAGACGTCCTCGGCGGCTTGCCAGCGGATGCCCAAGGTTTTTGCAGTGCTCGCGTCTTCCAGTTCGAGAAAGTCCTCTCGCAGCAGGTGCTCTCTCGGAATAGCTTGAAGTACTTCCTTCTTATTGGAAGTCCACTTCCAAAGCGGGAGGCCCGCAGATTGGAGGGCAGCTTGAAGCTCTCGTATGGCGAGACGGGCGTCGGCTTCAGTGTGAGCGCCGGCAAGGACATCATCGACATACATGTAGTTCCGAAGGATTTCGCTCGCCTGAGGGTACATCGCTTGCACGTCTTGCGCCAGTTGTAAAAGGACTCGGATCGCCAAGAATGGCGCGCAGTTAACCCCAAACGTGACCATTTGTAGCTCATAATCCTGAATATTGCCGCAGCGATCTCTGTAGAGTATCCGCTGAAAGGGGGTATGCCATCGTACTGCGTTTTTAGGACGGGATCCTTGAGGAGGCGTGCTTTTTTCCGGAGGAATTGAGCCAGCGCGATCGGTCTTGAGTGACCCTAGTCGACGCTATTCGGACCTTTGAACGGTAGGGACACAACATATCGGCCGTCCTTCCCTCTTCGGGTGGTCTCCTGGAAATTCCGCTCGCAGAATACGTCATCCTCCTTTTCCGGCTTTGCGGGAAGCTCTCCCACCTCCCAAAACTTGGTGAGGAGTACCTCAAGTTTTGCTTCTGGACTAATTTGCGTCTGGCATGATAGCCCCACACATGCCATCCAAAGATGGTTTCTAGCCCGACGAACTCACCAATATGCTTTTTGATCCGCTCTCCGAGGATGTGGGGAAACAGGTCTACACTGATAATCATATCAATAGGCGCGGGCTTGTTGTAGTACGGGTCAGCCAGGGGGCGATCGAGGCACTGACAATTTGGATACGACCAGGGCGGAGACCTCAATCTTGTTCAGTCTGTCACACGGAGGAGACAGTGTGTCTGCTGATACACCTTGTCGGTGCATCCTTCATCACTCTGGCTCTGGGGGGTTGGACCATGTTGAAGACACGCTCGGAGAGAAAAGTTGAAAAGTTGGACTTGCGCAGCGGACGGCGAGGACACGGACACATCACTAGGATGTAACAGAGTATGATGACGTTCCTTGCAGGTATGGCAATTATGCGCACTGGAGCAGCCCTTTACTTGATGACCGCGGGCAAAACAGTTCAGACAGAGTCCCTGCTGTCTAATGGTTTCCAAAAGCCTCTGAACAGGCATATCAAGAAAACTAGGGACAAGCAGACGGCTCTTTTCATACCGTGCGGTGAGGTTCTCCCACGCGGCCTGGAAACCCTCATTTGTCAGGGGGGACTTAGCCACGATGGTTCTAGCTTCCCCTCGCGTCTTGGTGACAAATACGGATTGGCGATATAAACGGCGGCGAACAAATCGCGAAATGTGGGCCGTGCTAGGCTGTCGCCATCAAATGTCTCCACCTCACACTGAGGAACTCTATGCCCCGGCGGCCCCGACGGAGCGGCTGGCTGACGCATAAGACTCGTCATCTGTGCCAAGAGCTGTTCGATGCGTTCTCCGAACAACGTCCCGCGCATCGTGCTTCGCATCGTGCTTCGCCTTGATGTGGCTTATGTTTGCCAGGATTTCCTCGTCGGTTTGGACTGTCAAGGCCTTGTGACACCGGGAGTATTCCATCTCGACAGTTGACCAAAGGGATTTAAGCTGCTCTAAGTGCATTTTAATGGAAAACAAGGGCACTTCAGAAGTTAGAGCTTCACTCTCACGAGCTTCAAACAGAGTCAATGCGTCGCACGCTAGAACGAAATCGGAGAGGGACATTCTGGAGTGTTCTCTACGCTGTTGGGATACGGATCGGGTGACGGGAGCGTTAGAACAGTGCGTCACAATAACGTGCGGGATCTGGGTCTGGGTTGAAAGCTTGGAACGACCTTTGTGTTCACTCGAGTCCTTAACCGAGAATCTGCGACCCTTAGGTAGGCAGGGCGAAGACGGACGGAACCTTGGGGATTCGCTGCGGCTGCGAAGAAACGAGAACTTGCGCAAAATATCCGTACGCTTCACGGTCACCGGAGTTTTCGGAGGCCGAACCTTCTCCGGAGTTGCAGAGGGAGACGAAAGACTGTTAGACTTCGGCGCAGTCTTGGACGGCTCTGTGGACATACTCAGGGGACGACCTTACCGACGACCACCGAATTTGTGCGCTTTTTGGTTTCGGAAAAACAAAAAAATGAGAAGTGGACTGTATGAGAACGCAAGAATTTTCTCACTGTGCACCGCAGGATTGCGGGAGAATTCTCTCGCGTGTGGCTCGGAAACGGAGCCCTTTTAACGGGGATGCGGATCGAAGATTACACGTAGACGAAGCGAAATGATTACAAAACAAGTTTATATGGATTTGTGAGGAACGATGGGAGTACGTATAAAACAGAACACGGATGAAATATATAAATAAAGATGTATAGGGCGAAAAGAAAATACGTTTTTATATAAATCTGGATCTGGATATATATATGTGCGCAAAATAATGACCGAAAAAATTATATATGATTAATAAATATGGGCGGATATATAAATATGGGCACGATAGTGCTGGAAAAAATATATATGTATTTATTTAGAAATATGGGCGGATATATATATTTGCGCAAAAGCTGGCCGGAAAAAATTATATAAATAATTTATAAATATGGACGGATATATAAATATGGGCACGATAGTGCTGGAAAAAATATATATGTATTTATTTATATATATTGGTGGATGTATATATATGTGGGCAAAATACTGGGCGAAAAAAAATTATATATAATTTATTTATAAATAAAAAAACGAAAAAAACCAACGTTTTACACACCGCGAGTGTTGTGCGCGAAAACAAACAAAACAAACGATCAGTGCATACGTACATGCGTGAGTACACAGGTAAGTATGTATGTAGATATGTATATATGCACGCGCGTTGTTCACAGAAAACGTAAGTAATTTGTCATTTAGTTGGAAGTTGTGTTTTTTTTTTTGTTAAATCAATATGCGACCCCGAAATGGATTATGTGTTGTGGATATGTACGTATGTGCATGCATCAACGTATGACGATGCATGTGTGTGTATATACGTATGTATGGAAGCAAGTGCACCGGTTTTCGGATACGCGCGTGAGGAATTTAATTTTGCAACCAATTCGAACGCACAAGAAATCGCGGTGCATACGTATTTGCTATTTAATTTTTTTTGGTCTTGTGGTAAATGTGCGAATGAATTATATGTATATGGATATGTACATATGCGCGTACATCAACAGATGATGATGTATGTATGTAAGAAGATACGCGCGTGAGGAAATTAGTTGGGCATGGAAATAATTCGAACACATAAGAAATCGCGGTGAACACTTGGATTACTTTTTTTCTCCCTTTTTTTTCCTTTTACTATAACACTTTAATAAAATTTTTTTTCTTTTATACTTTTACACGGACTTGGCAAACATCTGTGGAAACTACATGTACATGTGAATGCAAACGAGTTTTACATATGTAAAAAAGTGGAATATATAATTTTTTCGGAAAAAAAAATAAATAAAAATGTGTAGTCGTGGAATGGAAAACAAAAACACAATTTATGATCTAAACGGCGTTCGAACAGTCAAAAACCTAAAGTTGCCCAAACAAACAATAAATAGAAAGTACTTGTATTTTAAAAATCGACTTCTCGAGAACATACCATTGCAGTCGTATAGCAATGTAGAACCTGAGTTGTTGATTGGTCTTGATAATGTGCACCTAGGCATACCCAGAAAGGTGAAGTCGTCTGGCTGGAATGGACCAGCTGTGGTAAAGACTAAACTATGTTGGGTGGTGTATGGTAAGATCGATAACCAACCTAATGTTGGTCCAAATGGAATTTACATCATAAACGATCGCTCTGACATAGAGGAACTCGTTCGCAATTATATAGCTTATGCTGAAATGGATGTAAGAGTCGTGAAAAATCAGCATCAAGGGCAAGAGCTTGAAAGATCAAATATGCTACTGAAAAAGACAACAAGACGTATGGACAATCGTTTTGAGACTGGATTGTTATGGAAAACGGACGATTTCAACATTCCCGATAGCTAAGAAATGGTAATTAAAAGACAATTATCTTTGGAAAAGAAGTTTAACAGGGACCCTGAATTCCGGAAGCAATATTGCAACCTGATGTTGGAATACGAGCAAAAGGGGTATATTCGGCTGATTCAGGAGTCAGAACAGAACATAAGCCTGGAAAAGGCATGGTACCTGCCACACTTTGGAGTCGTCAATCCACATAAACCCGGGAAAATTAGAATTGTATTCGATGCTGCAGCAGAAGTCGACGGCGTGTCGCTGAATGCACTGCTGATGACAGGGCCTGACCAATGCCAACCCTTAAATTACGTGCTTATGAAATTTAGACAAAGGTCCGTAGGTATTTGCGCAGACATAGAAGAAATGTTTCATCGCGTCTTGATACGCAAAGAAGACCAATGGGCTCAACGCATTCTATGGAGAAAAGATGAAACTGACGAGTTTAAGGCATATGAGATGATGGTAATGAAGTTTGGAGCGAAATGCTCACCCGCATCCGGGCAATTCGTTAAGAATAAGAATGCATCGGAATACAAGGACTTGTTTCCACCGGCGGCTGATGCTATTGTGAGGAATCATTATTTTGATGATTTCGTCCACTCATATGGCAACGAAACAGAAGTAATAAGAGTCACGGTACAGGTGATACAGATACACCGAAAGGGGGGATTTGAGCTGAAGAAACTTGTATCTAACTCTAAAGTCTGCCATGATAAGTTTGGTGAAGGTAGCATGGATGATGTTCTGAGCCTCGATAAAGATGGGGCATTATATAGTCAGAAGGTCCTTGGTATGCATTGGTATACGGCAGGGGATAAATTTGGGTTCATACTTTCGTTTAATAAAATCGATAAATCTCTGTTCTCTGATGAAAGAATTCCAACAAAACGAGAAGTACCACGGATCGTTATGTCAATCTTCGATCCCTTCGGATCGAGTACTCGTTGATGGCAAAACTCCTCCTTCAGTCTATTTGGAGGAAAAAGATAGAATGTGATCAATCCATACATCAAGAAGAGTACATCGAATGGAAAAGATGGCTTCGTTTTGTTAATGAAATAGCTTTAATAAGGGTTCCAAGATGGTATGGCACAACTTTTAGTAATGAGTGTGTAGAGTTACACATGGCGTATGCAGCATTGGGCTATTGGCGAGTTGAAGATACTGAAGGATGGAAAGTGTCTTTTATAATGGGAAAGACAAAATGCGCCGTTATAGCGACCAGGCTCACAAACTCGATATTAGAAGGATGATATTCAACCAAAACGAGTTTGTATGTGGTCGGACTCATCATCAGTTCTAGCATGGATACGTTCGGATCAGAGAAAGTACAAGCCGTATGTCGCCCATCGAGTGAACGAAATTCTAGAAAGCTCTCGCGTCGAAGAATGGAAATGGGTTGCCGGCAAGGAGCTGCGCCCAAAATTTTGTATGGTCACCACGAAGCAGGCGGATGAACTCTTTGGAAGATTCTCATCGTACACGAGCCTCGTACGGATTCTGGCTTGGGTGCTACGATTTAAAAGAAAAGAAGTTCGTGAAAATTACCTGATATGCTCAGAGATAGATTATGCTGAAGTAGTTCTGTTTAGAAGTGTTCTTATCCAGATGAGTATAGTGAGCTCGACAGGAGTAAACTCATTGATAAGGGAAGTAGTCTTCTGAAACTAACACCAGAGATAGATAATGATGGCTTGTTACGGACGCTTAGATAAAGCTTGTGCCGTTGACATGGACACTAGACGCCCAATAATTCTGCCACAGGGGAGCCACGTGACGAAACTGCTAATCACACATTATCACAACAAGTGGAAGCATCAAAATGAAAATACGATGGGACAACTGGCTACGGACAGAGTGACTCCCTTTGTTCGTCCATTTTCTTACACTGGTATTGACTACATGGGGCCGTTTGCAGTGGTTAGGGGAAGAGGAACAGAGAAGCGATGGATATGCATTTTTACTTGTTTGACTGGAATTGGAATTGGCTGGGACTTGACGGCCGACACTTGCCTTAAAGTCATTCACAACTTCATGAGGCGGCGTGGAGTGCCAATAAGAATCAGGTATGATAACGGGACAAACATAGTGGGAGCTGAGCGAATATTAAGACAAGAATTGTATAAGAAAGTAGCTGCCGGGCTCGCAATCGAAAAAATCGAGTGGCTTTTTAACTGCCCATTGAATCCACATGCAGGCGGATGTTGGGAACGTTTAGTTCGAAGTGTAAAACGAGCCATGGGACATGCGATACTACAAGGAAATTTAAAGGAGGATACCCTCTACAGCTTGATTTGCGAAGCTGAAAATATCGTTAATTCACGGCCTTTGACGCACATTGCCATAGATAGTCCGACAGGGCATCCTATAACTCCGAATCACTTTCTTTTAGGTACAGCCAACTCCACTCAGACTCCGCATCCGCAAGAAGAGGATTATCACCCTACCATGAAGGATTTGCGGATTAAGCAGCAGATGACTCATTCGTTTTGGCGCAAGTGGGTAAACGAATACCTGCCTGATTTGTGTCGCCGCACCAAGTGGTATCATTCGGTACAGCCGCTAGCTCTGGGAGATATCGTCCTTATTTGCGACAGCACACAGCATCGAGTTAACTGGCAGAAGGGCAGAATCATCGAGGTGACCACCGGACGAGATGGCCAAGTACGATCTGCGAAAGTGAAGACCAGCACTGGAGAGTTTCGTCGACCGGCATGCATATTAGCCAAACTGGATTTTGGTGAATCTAAGATGGACTAGATTCACGGTGGCGGGGATGTTGTGAAGAAATGCCAATAGCGGTTAGAATCTAAATTCAAATTGAAATGTAATTTGATAGTGTTAGACTACACATAATTTAGCTATAAGAACATATGATTGTTAGTGTTGTAAGACACAGTGTTGGAAGACACTAGAAGGGCTAGTGTAGAAAAGCGGTCACTTGATATCGAGCCGTGGAGAGAAAAGCGTGAGTAAAATTCGCTATTAGTTTTAAGTTGATTTAATATGTAATATTTCTTAGGAAATAAAACTCTCTACTCATCAACTCCTCAACAATTTGGATGAAATTGGTACCAGGGGCGTTTGGAGAGGGTCAGGAGTTATTATAAGCGAAGGGGTCCACGGCGCGTGGGTCGAGTCAACAACTTCCAAAGGTCTAACCCTTATAGAACTAAGACAAAATGAATTCATAATTCCACACAACTTCCATATAGTAGACGAAAGTTTTCCTATTTCATTTGATAGAATTTTAGGACTAGATTTCTTCAAAACATTCAATTGCCAATTGGACTTCAGTGAACCAAGTAAATATGAATCATTAAAGAATTATGAAATTGTACAGCCAACTGATGACGAAAGAAGTCAATCAGTAATACAAAAACTAAAGCCAAACTTCCCACCTATGTTCAAAAACGTACTAGAAGAGCTCTGCACCAAGTATACAGATATATTTGGTTTAGAAAACGAACCAATTACTACGAACAACTTTTATAAACAAGAACTAAGATTGAATGACAACCAACCAGTATACACACAAATGAAGTAAGTAAGTCGTCTCGCCGACTTGGGTATACCATACACCAATAAAACAAATATTTCAAATTTATAATAACAAATGCATTTTCGTATTTTTAAAAAAATCGGTTTGCATGCTTTTTCAAGCATATCTTAGTATTTCGCTCACTCAAGCATACGAGCACCCTAGCGCCCCCACCAGCCAACGGCCAACTCCGGCCATATGGAAAAACGTTTATATGCATAACTTGGCTATTTTTATTCCGATTTTGATCAAATTTGGTATTTTGCTGAACATTAGTATCAAATTTAAGTGTGCTAAATTTGATTGCACAAGGTAGAAAATTACGGGAGATAATCGAGTTTTTTCAAATTACGGGGGCGGAAAGGGGCGTGGCAAAATTTTTACACATAAAAAATGTGTGCAATTACCAAGCAAATATTCCTACCAACTGTGGTGTCTCTAGCTAAAATATTTTTTGAGAAAGTCGGTTTTATTTAATTTGCGGGGGCGGTAGGCGGCGTGGCAAAATTTTTACAAATACAAAATGTGCGCATTTACTTAGCAAATATACATACCAAATTTTGTGTCTCTAGTTGCTATAGTGTTTGAGAAAATCGGTTTTATATAATTTGCGGGGGCGGTAGGGGGCGTGGCAGAAATTTGAAATAAACTTGATCAGTGCACATACTACACGAGTCTACATACATAACATGCATAAAGAAGAAATAACTAGACAAGTCGATAAACTCATTAAAGATAAAATAGTTGAACCGTCAGTGTCCGAGTATAATAGTCCGTTACTTCTGGAACCGAAAAAGGGTTTACCAGGATCAGAAAAGAAACGATGGCGATTGGTAATAGACTATCGTCAAATAAACAAAAAATTGTTGTCCGATAAATTCCCAGTACCAAGAACATATCCGATATCCTTGATCAACTTGGCAGAGCCAAATATTTTTCATGTCTAGACTTAATGTCCGGTTTTCACCAAATAGAACTAAAAGATAAATCGCGAAGCATTACGTCATTTTCCACTAGCAATGGATCTTATCAGTTTACTAGACTACCGTATGGTCTGAAAATGGCACCAAATTCCTTTCAAAGAATGATAACAATTGCTTTCTATGGATTAAATCCGTCACAAGCATTCCTTTACATGGATGACTTAATAGGCTGTTCTGAGAAACACATGCTCAAAAACCTAAAGGATATTTTTGACATATGCAGAAAACATAACATAAAACTGCATCCAGAGAAATGTTCATTCTTCATGCATGAAGTGACATTCTTGGGTCACAAGAATTTGTTTGGTCTGAAGAATGCCAAAAAGGATTTGAATATCTGAAAAAAGAATTAATAGAACCCACACTGCTCCAGTATCCAGATTTTAGCAGTTGCCAGTAGCATACGCATCCCGTTCGCTCACTAAAGGTGAAAGCAATAAAAGTACTACGGAGCAAGAACTAGTTGCGATACACTGTACCATTACACACTTTCGCCCATATATATATGGCAGACATTTCAGAGTCAAAACAGACCACAGACCCCTAACGTATTTATTTTCTATGATAAATCCGAGTTCAAAATTAACAAGAATGAGACTTGATCTAGAGGAATATGAATTTACAGTAGAATATCTGAAGGGAAAAGATAATTTCCTTGCGGATGCATTATCCCGCATCACAATACAGGATCTAAAAAACACAAAAGCAAATGTCCTGAAAGTCACTACCAGGCAGCAAAGTAGACAAAATAATCTCTGGCCAGATGATAAACATGAAAATACAATTAGGCACGTACCTAATAATGCTTCTAAGCCCAAAATACATGAAATATTCTGCAATGACGAAGTACGAAAAGTAGTGACCTTGTGCATAACACATAATTTATGTTTCGTCAAACATGGAAAAAAAGAAAGAAATGGGCATTACAAAAATTGTGGCCAAAGTAAAAAAAAATTATTATTGGAAAAACATGACACGTCATGTAAAAGACTACATTAATAAATGTAAAAAATGCCTAAAGTCAAAAACGACAAAGCACATTAAAAACACTTTTGATATGGTAATAGTAGACACCATTGGTCCATTACCAAAATCCAAAAATAGTAACGAATATGCAGTTACTCTAATATGTGACTTGACGAAATACTTAGTAGCAATACCAGTTCCCAATAAAAGCGCTACAACAATCTCGAAAGCTATTTTTGAATCCTTCATTCTGAAGTACGGTCCAATGAAGACGTTCATTACGGACATGGGAACAGAATACAAAAATTCAATAATAAATGACTTGTGCAAATATTTAAAAATAGACAACATTACGTCTATTGCACACCACCACCAGACCGTTGAAAGAAGGCATAGGACATTCAATGAGTACATTCGATCATATATATCAGTAGATAAAACTGATTGGGACATATGGTTACAATATTTTGTGTACTGTTTTAACACAACCCCGTCAGTAACACACAAAATACTGTCCCTATGAACTTGTATTTGGTAAACAAAATAATTTACCAACGCATTTTAATAGCATAAATAGAATAGAACCATTATATAACGTAGATGATTATGCTAAAGAAGTTAAGTTTAGATTAGAACTAGCATACAGTAGAGCTAGAATAATGTTAGAGAAACGTAAGGAAAACCAGAAAAATTTTTATGACAATAAGTCAGCAGATTTTAAATAGAAATAGGAGACAAGGTTTTCTTAAAAAACGAATCTGGTCATAAGCTTGACTCAGCCTATATAGGACCATTCGAAGTTGTAGAAATATCTAAAAACAACAACATAAAAATTAGGAATAATAAAATTAAGAAACAAACAGTACATAAGTCGTTGTCATAGGTTAAAAATTTGCAAAAATAATTAAAAAAAAAACGAAAAGAAATATATAACATTTTTTATGGATTTAACTACTCTAACTACTTTATTTTATTAAAAATATACAAAAAAAAAAAAAAAAAATTTTTGAGAAAGTAAATTTGTCTGGCCAGACACAAATCATCATTCGTAACATTGAAATTCAAATCGAAACAAAAAAAAAAAAAAAAAAAAAATCTCATTTCAATTTTCCTGCTCACTCCTACTAAGTACTGGTGCAATCAAGTAACGGAGCCTGTTCCCCCCTAGCCGCCGGCATGGGTGGCAATAGCGCCTCGTGCTCACCCGAAATTGGGAATTTAAAAAGACCCACTTGGCAAGCAGCAAAAATTGGTGCGAAAAAAACAACTAAACGCAAAGGAGACTCTTCTTCCAAGTACGATAGGAAAAAGGTGATGACCAAAAATCCAAGAGCTCCGGATTCTTCTAAAGAATCGTCAACTGACTCTGACATGTCAATAGCTGACTCTTTTTCCACTGAAGAAGGCGGGTTTAAAAGAACAGTGGTTGATTCTGGAAGGAGGGCCACAGTCATCAAGGCAGCGATTGAAAATGGGGAACTTGCAAGCACATCCAATGGCGCCAATCGGTTTGCATTGCTTGCAAACCTGGACAACGACAACATCACAAGCGAATCCAATGAAGCTGCTAGCTCAGCATTAGCCAACAACAAAGCAGAGCCACTCAAACCGAAACCCCCTCCAATAATTCTTCCTGAGGTATCAAACATAAAAGGTATGACCGACGATTTCAATGCTGTAGCAGGAGAGGGCACCTTCAATTATAAGGCGGGTCGTGACGGCAAAGTACGTGTTATGGCCAACGACATTGCGACTTTCAGAAATTTTCAAAAATTCCTCGGACTTATCAACCAAAAGAAGAAAGGGCATATCGCATTGTCATCAAGGGAATCCACCACTCTACCCCTTGCGATGACATAGCCGAGGAACTAAATGCTGCTGGACATGCTGTGCGCAATATCATCAACGCAAAGAGCAAAACAAATAAAAAGCCAATGTCGATTTTCTTCGCCAACCTGGAGCCACAAGTGAACAATTAAGATGTTTTCAAAATGAGATATCTATGCCGTGCTGTGGTCACAATTGAGCCACAAAGAAAATTCGATGACAACAACAGTCATACCCAACCTGGCCTCAGCTACGCAGATGCTGCCAAAACCCCATATGAAGGCACTCAGGCCAATACCCACAGTGCAAATGAGATATTCATCCTTGCCAAAATGGAAATGATGATGGAGAAAATGTTCGACCAATTCAGCATGCTTACACAGCTGCTTACCTCCGTCGTGGTAAAGCTATGCAAATAGGTCTTAGAGCAGCCATATTTAATGCCAACGGTCTCTGCGCACAAAGGCCAGAAATCGAACTTTTTATAAAAACTCAACACGTGGACATTCTGCTGGTTTCAGAGACCCACTTCAACACCACACAATACCTCAAAATCTCTGGATATGATCTAGTCACCGCAAATCACCCAAGTGGACGAGCACGAGGAGGATCAGCTATCTTGGTGAAATGTGGAATCAAGTACACAGCACTTCCACCAATCGAACAAACCTGGATTCAGTGTGCCCGAATAAAGCTATCAAGCCCAACAGGAGACCTGACAATTGGAGCAGTCTACATTCTCAGAACTGGGGCCAAGATTCATAGCAGCTGGCGATTACAACGCGAAAAATCCTTGGTGGGGTTCAAGGTTAACAAACCCCAAGGGCAGAGCACTGCAACGCTGTCTTGGCTTAAGAAATCTGTGCGCCCACTCATCCGGAGAACCTACATACTGGCCTACTAACACCAGGGCAACACCTGACGTTCTCGACATCGCAATCAGCAAAGGAATTAACCCGAATAAAATTGTGCTCCTAAACTCCATGGACCTATGCTCGTTCCCAACAACATCTGGTGCAGATCGGAAGAAGCAAAAGCAGATGCATTTGCCGACCACCTAAGCGCCACTTTCACCCCTGCGCTGACCTGCTCTCAGGAAGATCACGACTCTATAACTAACTTCATAGACATACCTTGCCAAATGGACTTGCCCATTCGTGAAGTTGCTCCAGAAGAACTCATAGAGGAAGCCAGCAAACTTAAAAACACGAAAGCACCAGGATATGATGGCATAGGAGCAGCACCGATTAAGGCACTACCTTCTGTTGCCTGGAACCTCATCAGCCGTATCTTCAACAAATGCTTATTGCTTGGACATTTCCCACGCCAGTGGAAATGTGCTGAGGTTATCCTCATTCCCAAGCCATATAAGCCTGAAACACTAGTAACCTCATACCGCCCAATCAGTCTTTTGCCAGTGCTCTCTAAATTACTCGAAAGAGTAATTTTAAGAAGAGTACTGCCAATTCTAGAAGACGACGGCCTAATCCCTAACCATCAATTCGGATTCAGGACTAGACACGGCACCCCTGAGCAATGTCATCGCTTAGTGGAGACAATCACCATGTCATTTGAGAGGAAGGAATACTGCTCAGCCGTATTCCTAGACGTCAAACAAGCCTTTGATCGCGTCTGGCACACCGGGCTTATATATAAATTAAAGAAGCAACTCCCAATGCCCTACTTCCTACTCCTGAAGAGCTACCTGCTTGGAAGGTCCTTCAACGTCAGGGTAGGCAGTGAAGAATCCAGGATCCTACCAGTAAATGCGGGAGTGCCGCAGGGAAGCGTACTTGGCCCAATCCTATACACTCTTTACACGGCAGACCTTCCTATCTACTATCACCAAGACCTGCTGGTTGCCACATATGCCGATGACACTGCATTCCTGGCACATGCTAAAGATGCATCGGATGCATCACTAATCCTCCGAGAACAGCTCAACTTGTTGAGTCCATGGCTGGAAAAGTGGTGCATAACAATAAACGCAGAAAAGTCCCAACACATCACCTTCGCATTGAAAAGAGACGACTGCCCACCAGTAACGTTGCATGGTCAAACTATCCCCAGATCGGATGAAGCCAAGTACCTGGGACTGACTATGGACAGGCGTCTAACCTGGGCCTCCCATACTCGAAATAAACGTAAGCAGTTGGATGCTAAGCTCGGAAAAATGTACTGGCTTCTGGGAAGCAGGTCCAAGTTGAGACTCCAAAATAAAATCCTTCTATACAACACGATGCTGAAACCAATATGGGCATACGGAATTCAAATTTGGGGCACAGCTAGCGCCTCCAACATCCAGAGAGTACAAAGCTTCCAATCCAAACTCCTACGCGTGATAACCGGTGCACCGTTCTATATGACCAACAAAATCCTACACCGTGAACTGGAGGTGGAGACGGTACTCGAGACCATTCAGAGCAGAGCGAGGAGCCACATGGAGAGGCTGAGCAACCACGAAAACAACCTAGCGATCAACCTACTGGACAACAGCTTGCACACCAGAAGGCTTAAACGCCACCATCCACTGGACCTACCTTTCCGACTGAGCTGAGCAGCCCAAGACCCACACCGACATTGTCCTAATCAGTCCGTACAAATTGTCTTCCAAATGTTAACGTCTAATCAAATTCAAATTTATTGTTTCTGTAAATTGCATGTATAATCACATTTAGTATTTTTTCCCATATGTTAATGTTTGAACAAATTTAATAATTGTCCTCCGGATAGATCTTAAAACAATTTTTCTAACAAACATACATTTATTACTATTAATCAATCATTTATTATTATTTTACTAATAATCATAATAAATAACCCCATATACCGTTATTTTCTAAAAAGGGGAGGTGTAGTATATCCATACCAAAAATCATTCAACACAAAGAGCTCAACTTGTAACACTTTGTTGCAAGTATAAACAATCAAATATGTACGCAATAAAACATATAAGAATATCTATGTAACAATAGATTAAGTCAAAGAATATTTTTGGAATAAAAATCAATCGGAAGAAGACCACAAAACTGAACTGACGTGTTCATTTATTTAATATTAATAATAGTGGAACCCGGTCATTACATGGCGACCGTGACAATAGGCCAAGACAAGGCCTAAGGACATCGAAGGACCCAGGACTAAGGACATCGAAGTCAAAGGAGAAAATTTTGTGTACGTATGTGTGTGTTTTAGTAAAATAAAAAAAAAAAAATATAAGCACCAAAATGAGAAACGGAAACGATGGATAACTACTTTCAAAGAGTTACCAGACGGAACCCGGGCTTTAGAGAAAACATAATTAAGGTGTTTAGAAGTGAACACAGCCACTCCCTTCAAAGCTCGCTAACTCTAGTGCAAATAAGAACTATATACTCAGAACAAACTGAAGAAAGATTTCCAGTAAAAGGAGACACAAGAACACAAATGTGCCTCTTTTTGAGTGTACCAAATATATACTGCTACACAAATGCAGCAGGTGCTTTCCATTTCTATTTGATGGAAAAAAAAGAGAACACACACACACACAAAAATATAAATTAACAATTGAAAAAAAAGGCAAGTGCTGATGACTAGCACCGAAACGTCGCATCATTTATTATTATTTTACTAATAATTATAATAAATAACCCCATAATATTACGTTATTTTCTAAAAAGGGGAGGTGTAGTATATCCATACCAAAAATCATTCAACACAAAGAGCTCAACTTGTAACACTTTGTTGCAAGTATAAACAATCAAATATGTACGCAATAAAACATATAAGAATATCTATGTAACAATAGATTAAGTCAAAGAATATTTTTGGAATAAAAATCAATCGGAAGAAGACCACAAAACTGAACTGACGTGTTCATTTATTTAATATTCATAACAGTGGAACCCGGTCATTACACCTAAACTCATCGTCGTTGTCAAATGTCTCCACTCGAGTTTGATATCTCAGCGCAGACTCGATATTGGTATTCAACAATTCCAATGTACATTCCAAGTCCATTGATTAAAACGAACACTAACGTGTTTTATATTTTATACGCATTGAGCTCGCAAGATGAATAATTTAATAGGACGAACTCGAACCGATTTTAAATTTATTTACACAGAACCAAACAAACTTGATCAGCAACTATAAGCCGAATCGCATTTTATTGCTAGCGGTTCATTTGTTAGTAATTAGTTATATGTAAAGCTCAACTATGTATGCATATACATTTTGTGCTAGAAATTGAAAGCCTGTGCTCAAGATGGTCAGCACAATTACCAAAAAGAATTTCTCGATTTGGGCTCTTTCAATTTTTAGCACTTTACCTGGGACTTGATCTCCGGTTTGGAATCAACTTTTCTTGTCTCCTTGTTCGACATCACAAGACAATTAATTTCGCGGCAGACGCGGGGAATTTGTTAATTTGGCTTTTAATTGCACTCCGACGCGACGCACTCAAATAATGCAATTCGCAATAGATATATTACCAAATTTACTAATAACAATGGCCGTTATTTATTTTATGTATTAATATATGTATAAATATTTTTATACCCTTGATAAAAAGGTATATTAATTTTGGTCAGAAGTGCGCAACGCATAGAACGAAGAATCTCCGACCATATAAAATATATTCTTGATCAGCACGACGCGACGAGTTCATATAGCCATGTCCGACCGTCCGTCTGGATCAACGCAATCTCCTCCTAGACCGTAAGAGCTAAAGAGTTGAAATTTTGCATGTAGGCTTGTATATATGCAGGCGTTGTATATCTCGGATTCAGCCGGATTGGACCACTATATCGTATAGCTCCCATACAAACGGCAAGTCACGGCAAGTTTTCTGAGCTATTGTCGTGAAATTTAATATTGGAGAGTTTATTACACTTGTAAACGACTGTGCCAATTTTGATTAAGATCGGATGACTATATCGTATTGCTCCCATAAGAACGATCGGTGTAAAACTGTGACTCTTGTTGTATTTTTAATAAAATTAAAGTTAAAGAAATTTTGTATGTATAAAGTTGCAAGGGTATATAAACTTCGGCACGGCCAAAGTTAGCACCGGCTCTCTTGTGTTTTTCTGTATTCATGTATGTATGCATCAACACCACACAAAAAAAAAATATAAAAAAAGAATAAAAGTTCACTTTAATATTATATTTGCACTGTTTAAGTTTTCACAGTCACTTAAAATGTCCCTGCTCGGGCGCAATGAAAAATCATAAGAGTTTTTATGATTATTAATTTGTATTGTAAAGCTCAATAACTGGACCGTCAATTGACGTGAAATTTCGAAAAAAAAAAATAAGACATAGAATGCGCTTGCTTTTATAGGTAATTTTCGTCTATATTCTTTATATTTCGCTCTCACCCCCAACTCAAACGTCAAACATTAAACGACGACACGAACAATATACCATATGGGCTAACAACTAGAAATCTTTTTCTAAAATTATTACCAAAGAATAAAGATTATACAATAAATGCATTATAGAAGCATAGAATTATTGGATTTTTTAATGGGATTTCCAATATAGTAACTATTAAAAACAGGATAAGCTTATTAAGAAACTCAAAATATCAGCAACTTATTTGAATGTATAGAAGGTAAGCGAGGAAAACTAACTAGTGAATTAGTGATCAACTCAACAAGTAAGCGACTTGTTCGTCATAAGTCAAAGTCACTTTTGCTCAGTCACTCATTACCGATCTAACGCTAATCACTATTGCCCTCTTACTAACTATGTCAAAGGAACTCCATATTCAATTTTATGGATATGGATTTAGAATGTGAGATATTTCAGCTAATATTATAGATTAAATTTCATTAAAAAAATTGTGGTTTAACAGCAAACATATTTTGTCTTTGCTTAACTACTATATCAACACATCAATGAATAAAAATCTAGACCAGGCTTTAAGGCCAATACAATCATCTCTTCGACAACCGCAAACAGAACTCTACATTGTCACATGTAGATTTATTGTATGGTCTAAGACTTGAGACAAATCGAGGAAACAACAGAATGGGGTGGAAAAAAACCAAACAGAAAATTATTGCTAAACTTCAAGTCAAACTCTTGCTAGGTCTTACACTCTGACCCTCAAGAAGGCCTTTGAAATTATTATTGAATGAGATGTTAAATTGATGAAATCGATTTGGGTCAACAAATTGTCTAATTGATTAAGATGTGCAGTGGAAGTTTTTGAAAGAGTTATATACTCACCAAAATTAATTATTCATTATTATTTTATTTATTTATTTGTAGAGTTAACTTAAACTTATAAAGTTTAAGCCAACAGTTTGTAGCCATGGCTACTGAGGCCTTCGGCTGAATTATTCATTAGAATCATAGTGTTCGATGAAATTATTATAAATTGTATTAAATTATTTAATTTACTGTTAAGTTTGTGAATTATGGTTTTATTTATTATATTTTATTAGTTTTTGTTAAGTATGTAAATTAAATATTCAATATTACCAACTTAACAAACTTCAACTTATAACGTCAACTAATTAGATTAAGACACTATTGACACACACAAAATCCTTTATTGTGACTTTAATTGACTTTTCTGTTCTGTAATTATTTTCTAGATATTTCTTTTCTATTTAATTGTTATACCATACACCCATAGGGTGAAATGGTATATTAAAGTCGCTAAAATGTATGTAACAGGCAGAAGGAAGCTTTTCCGACCCCATAAAGTATATATATTCTTGATCAGCATCAACAGCCGAGACGATCTAGCCATGTCCGTCTGTCCGTCCGTCCGTCCGTCCGTCCGCCCGTCCGTCCGTCCGTCCGTCCGTCCGTCCGTCTGTATGAACACCTAGATCTCGGAGACTATAAGAGCTAGAGCCACCAAATTTGGTATGTAGACTCGTGTCATATGTACGCTTATCGAGTTTGTTTCAAATGTTTGCCACGCCCCCTACCGCCCCCGCAAATGATATAAAACCGATTTTCTTAAACACCATAGCAACTAGAGACACAAAATTTGGTATGTATATTTGCTTAGTAAACGCGCACATTTTGTATTTATAAAAATTTTGCCACGCCCCCCTACCGCCCCCGCAAATCAAATAAAACCGATTTTCTCAAAAACTATTCTAGCTAGAGACACAAAATTTGGTATGAATATTTGCTTAGTAATTGCGCACATTTTTGATGTTTAAAGATTTTGCCACGCCTCTTTCCCGCCCCGTAATTTGAAAAAATTCGATTATCTCCCGTAATTTTCAACCTTGTGCAATCAAATTTAGCACACTTAAATTTGATACTAATATCCAAAAAATACCAAATTTGATCAAAATCGGAATAAAAATAGCCAAGTTATGCATATAAACGTTTTTCCATATGGCCGGAGTTGGCCGTTGCCTGGTGGGGGCGCTAGGGTGCTCGTATGCTTGAGTGAGCGAAATACTAAGATATGCTTGTAAAAAGCATTGAAACCGATTTTTTTAAAAATACGAAAATGCATTGGTTATTATAAATTTAAAATATTTGTTTTACTGGTGTATGGTATATCCAAGTCGGCGAGACGACTTACTTACTTCATTTTTTTTTTGTTTTTATTTTGCAAGTCACACGAATTTCGTTATCCCATTACCTTTGAGGGCATTCCATCTTCGTCTATTAAAAAATTGTATGAATTCCATTTTAACTAATTTATTAACCACTAATTGCATTTGGCACTAAAATCAAAGATTAATCAATCTACCTCTCAACTAGAAAATGCCTTTAAGTTGTCCCAGCTGCCATTTATAAAATAAGAAATAAGCTGCTTTCATTGCGTTAGTGTATGTCATAGATATATCTCTATATTTGGAGTTGGATTGGTAACGACGAATGGCCAGACCACCTTAGAACAGTTGTTAAACGACGATGTGGCAAGCTATCCATAAGAGACGATGTGGCAAGCGACCCACAAAACGATGATGTGGCAATGCTGCTACGAGACGACCAGGAAGAACACTTCTTAAGACGAGCCAACGACGAGAATACTTGTAGAGGAAGTAAAGTAGTATAAAAGACGAAAGACGAATGACAAACGACACTCTGATTAAAAACCTAAAGACGAAACATTTACCATTTAACTTAATCATTTTTATACTTATTAAATCCTAGTTATAATCTAAAATAAAACCTATTACCATATAAGTAAATCTTAACGGGATTACTTATTTCGACGGAATCAGAACCCAGTCCCACATAAATATATATTATATTATACTCTTAATATACCTATATGTACGATTTCAAGCTTGCTCAAACCATTGAAAGATTCAGGCTGCAAGCTACATAAGCTGATCCGATGATAGAAACGTGGGTCGGGACCAGAGCATACTGTAGTATGTTGTATGCCAAATGAGCATATGCCCACTATATTGTAGAGTATACAACATAACAAGTGGTCATATGCCCAACTATAAAGTAAGAGTAACACCTCATAACATAACGACACTTTGTTGCTATGTTAATACAATAACAAATATACAAAAGTGCAGTAATAGGATCCGCCACTTATGCGGACTGGCCGCAGCGTGAGAACGCTACAGTAAGCACTTCTTGAGTATGTACCATCCGTACATATATATGTATATATACAAATACATATGGCATGCTATTTACTCCCGTTCAAACCTCATTATTAAATAAAGAGAGACGATTCATTCTGAATCCGTCAACACCGAATACAACAAGCAAATCTTTTTAATTGCTACATGGCGAACGTGACAGGACGGAACAGCCACAAATGAATCAAAACCATCACCAACAACAATAGCAACAGCAGCAGCAACAAAATTTCCATCAACGGGACAATTAAAACAGAAAAACTAAGACAGCAGCGATGGAAGGATAGCTGTGGGGAGACAAACAAAAACAAATTAATATCTGAGTGAGTATAGTGCGGATGGATAAAAATCGGCAAAAACGACATAAAAAGCGCGGGGGTGTTAAACAAAGACTGAGGTCGGAAATTGACCGTCTCAGCAAAATCTTGAACAATTAAGATAACCCGCCAGCATGGAATGATTCTGTTTCCATACAAGAAAAGCGCTCGTTTCGTGAAGCACAACTAGTGCAATTAATAAATAAAAAACAAAACCCATCCTGCACCCACCGCCAGATTACAAATATATATACTCCAGTAACTCCCCCTGTTCCAACAGCTATTTATTTATTTATTTATTTATTTACGTCAACTAACGCAGCAGTCGA
>JAEIFP010001972.1:0-117667 GCA_018903935.1 Drosophila insularis
TTGTGGAAATGGTCTAAAAATTTTGGAGCCTTTTTTCAAAAGTGGAAATGGTCATTTTGTACAAAGGAGAATTCAACTTGTGGAAATGGTCTAAAAATTTTGGCGGCTTTTTCACTCAAAATGGCGGCCGTACAATGGAGAATTCAACTTGTGGAAATGGTCTAAAAATTTTGGCGGCTTTTAAACTCAAAATGGCGGCCGTACAATGGAGAATTCAACTTGTGGAAATGGTCTAAAAATTTTGGCGGCTTTTTAACTCAAAATGGCGGCCGTACAATGGAGAATTCAACTTGTGGAAATGGTCTAAAAATTTTGGCGGCTTTTTCACTCAAAATGGCGGCCGTACAATGGAGAATTCAACTTGTGGAAATGGTCTAAAAATTTTGGCGGCCTTTTTTAACTTGTGGAAATGGTCTAAAAATTTTGGCGGCTTTTTTACTCAAAATGGCGGCCGTACAATGGAGAATTCAACTTGTGGAAATGGTCTAAAAATTTTGGCGCCTTTTTAACTTGTGGAAATGGTCTAAAAATTTTGGCGGCTTTTTTACTCAAAATGGCGGCCGTACAATGGAGAATTCAACTTGTGGAAATGGTCTAAAAATTTTGGCGCCTTTTTCACTCAAAATGGCGGCCGTACAATGGAGAATTCAACTTGTGGAAATGGTCTAAAAATTTTGGCGGCTTTTTCACTCAAAATGGCGGCCGTACAATGGAGAATTCAACTAGTGGAAATGGTCTAAAAATTTTGGCGGCTTTTTTACTCAAAATGGCGGCCGTACAATGGAGAATTCAACTTGTGGAAATGGTCTAAAAATTTTGGCGGCTTTTTAACTCAAAATGGCGGCCGTACAATGGAGAATTCAACTTGTGGAAATGGTCTAAAAATTTTGGCGGCTTTTTTAACTCAAAATGGCGGCCGTACAATGGAGAATTTTGGAAATGGTCAAAATTTTGGTTTTTAAATGGGGGTAAAATGGTCTAAAAATTTTGGCGGCTTTTTCACTCAAAATGGCGGCCGTACAATGGAGAATTCAACTTGTGGAAATGGTCTAAAAATTTTGGCGGCTTTTTAACTCAAAATGGCGGCCGTACAATGGAGAATTCAACTTGTGGAAATGGTCTAAAAATTTTGGAGCCTTTTTTACTCAAAATGGCGGCCGTACAATGGAGAATTCAACTTGTGGAAATGGTCTAAAAATTTTGGCGGCTTTTTAACTCAAAATGGCGGCCGTACAATGGAGAATTCAACTTGTGGAAATGGTCTAAAAATTTTGGCGGTTTTTAAACTCTCAAAATGGAGAATTCAACTTGTGGAAATGGTCTAAAAATTTTGGAGCCTTTTTCACTCAAAATGGCGGCCGTACAATGGAGAATTCAACTTGTGGAAATGGTCTAAAAATTTTGGCGGCTTTTTTACTCAAAATGGCGGCCGTACAATGGAGAATTCAACTTGTGGAAATGGTCTAAAAATTTTGGCGGCTTTTAAACTCAAAATGGCGGCCGTACAATGGAGAATTCAACTTGTGGAAATGGTCTAAAAATTTTGGCGGCTTTTTCACTCAAAATGGCGGCCGTACAATGGAGAATTCAACTTGTGGAAATGGTCTAAAAATTTTGGCGCTTTTTTAACTTGTAGAAATGGTCTAAAAATTTTGGCGGCTTTTTCACTCAAAATGGCGGCCGTACAATGGAGAATTCAACTTGTGGAAATGGTCTAAAAATTTTGGCGGCTTTTAAACTCAAAATGGCGGCCGTACAATGGAGAATTCAACTTGTGGAAATGGTCTAAAAATTTTGGCGGCTTTTTTACTCAAAATGGCGGCCGTACAATGGAGAATTCAACTTGTGGAAATGGTCTAAAAATTTTGGCGGCTTTTTAACTCAAAATGGCGGCCGTACAATGGAGAATTCAACTTGTGGAAATGGTCTAAAAATTTTGGCGGCTTTTTAACTCAAAATGGCGGCCGTACAATGGAGAATTCAACTTGTGGAAATGGTCTAAAAATTTTGGCGGCTTTTAAACTCAAAATGGCGGCCGTACAATGGAGAATTCAACTTGTGGAAATGGTCTAAAAATTTTGGCGCCTTTTTTTACTCAAAATGGCGGCCGTACAATGGAGAATTCAACTTGTGGAAATGGTCTAAAAATTTTGGCGGCTTTTTAAACTCAAAATGGCGGCCGTACAATGGAGAATTCAACTTGTGGAAATGGAGAATTTTCAACTTGTGGAAATGGTCTAAAAATTTTGGCGGCTTTTTAACTCAAAATGGCGGCCGTACAATGGAGAATTCAACTTGTGGAAATGGTCTAAAAATTTTGGCGGCTTTTTAAACTCAAAATGGCGGCCGTACAATGGAGAATTCAACTTGTGGAAATGGTCTAAAAATTTTGGCGGCTTTTTAACTCAAAATGGCGGCCGTACAATGGAGAATTCAACTTGTGGAAATGGTCTAAAAATTTTGGCGGCTTTTAAACTCAAAATGGCGGCCGTACAATGGAGAATTCAACTTGTGGAAATGGTCTAAAAATTTTGGCGGCTTTTTAAACTCAAAATGGCGGCCGTACAATGGAGAATTCAACTTGTGGAAATGGTCTAAAAATTTTGGCGGCTTTTTAACTCAAAATGGCGGCCGTACAATGGAGAATTCAACTTGTGGAAATGGTCTAAAAATTTTGGCGGCTTTTAAACTCAAAATGGCGGCCGTACAATGGAGAATTCAACTTGTGGAAATGGTCTAAAAATTTTGGCGGCTTTTTAACTCAAAATGGCGGCCGTACAATGGAGAATTCAACTTGTGGAAATGGTCTAAAAATTTTGGCGGCTTTTTAACTCAAAATGGCGGCCGTACAATGGAGAATTCAACTTGTGGAAATGGTCTAAAAATTTTGGCGGCTTTTTAACTAAATGGGTAAATGGTCTAAAAATTTTGGCGGCTTTTTTACTCAAAATGGCGGCCGTACAATGGAGAATTCAACTTGTGGAAATGGTCTAAAAATTTTGGCGGCTTTTTAACTCAAAATGGCGGCCGTACAATGGAGAATTCAACTTGTGGAAATGGTCTAAAAATTTTGGCGGCTTTTTAACTCAAAATGGCGGCCGTACAATGGAGAATTCAACTTGTGGAAATGGTCTAAAAATTTTGGCGGCTTTTTAACTCAAAATGGCGGCCGTACAATGGAGAATGCAACTTGTGGAAATGGTCTAAAAATTTTGGCAGCTTTTTAACTCAAAATAGCGGCCGTACAATGGAGAATTCAACTTGTGGAAATGGTCTAAAAATTTTGGCGGCTTTTTAACTCAAAATGGCGGCGTACAATGGAGAATTCAACTTGTGGAAATGGTCTAAAAATTTTGGCGGCTTTTTAAACTCAAAATGGCGGCCGTACAATGGAGAATTCAACTTGTGGAAATGGTCTAAAAATTTTGGCGGCTTTTTAACTCAAAATGGCGGCCGTACAATGGAGAATTCAACTTGTGGAAATGGTCTAAAAATTTTGGCGGCTTTTTAACTCAAAATGGCGGCCGTACAATGGAGAATTCAACTTGTGGAAATGGTCTAAAAATTTTGGCGGCTTTTTAAACTCAAAATGGCGGCCGTACAATGGAGAATTCAACTTGTGGAAATGGTCTAAAAATTTTGGCGGCTTTTTAACTCAAAATGGCGGCCGTACAATGGAGAATTCAACTTGTGGAAATGGTCTAAAAATTTTGGCGGCTTTTTAACTCAAAATGGCGGCCGTACAATGGAGAATTCAACTTGTGGAAATGGTCTAAAAATTTTGAGCGGCTTTTTTAACTCAAAATGGCGGCCGTACAATGGAGAATTCAACTTGTGGAAATGGTCTAAAAATTTTGGCGGCTTTTTTAACTCAAAATGGCGGCCGTACAATGGAGAATTCAACTTGTGGAAATGGTCTAAAAATTTTGGCGGCTTTTTTAACTCAAAATGGCGGCCGTACAATGGAGAATTCAACTTGTGGAAATGGTCTAAAAATTTTGGCGGCTTTTAAACTCAAAATGGCGGCCGTACAATGGAGAATTCAACTTGTGGAAATGGTCTAAAAATTTTGGCGGCTTTTTAACTCAAAATGGCGGCCGTACAATGGAGAATTCAACTTGGGAAATGGTCTAAAAATTTTGCGTTTAGAAATGGTCTAAAAATTTTGGCGGCTTTTTAACTCAAAATGGCGGCCGTACAATGGAGAATTCAACTTGTGGAAATGGTCTAAAAATTTTGGCGGCTTTTTTAACTCAAAATGGCGGCCGTACAATGGAGAATTCAACTTGTGGAAATGGTCTAAAAATTTTGGCGGCTTTTTAACTCAAAATGGCGGCCGTACAATGGAGAATTCAACTTGTGGAAATGGTCTAAAAATTTTGGCGGCTTTTTAACTCAAAATGGCGGCCGTACAATGGAGAATTCAACTTGTGGAAATGGTCTAAAAATTTTGGCGGCTTTTTTAACTCAAAATGGCGGCCGTACAATGGAGAATTCAACTTGTGGAAATGGTCTAAAAATTTTGGGGCTTTTTTAACTCAAAATGGGGCCGTACAATGGAGAATTCAACTTGTGGAAATGGTCAAATGGTCTAAAAATTTTGGCGGCTTTTTAACTCAAAATGGCGGCCGTACAATGGAGAATTCAACTTGTGGAAATGGTCTAAAAATTTTGGCGGCTTTTTAACTCAAAATGGCGGCCGTACAATGGAGAATTCAACTTGTGGAAATGGTCTAAAAATTTTGGCGCCTTTTTAAACTCAAAATGGCGGCCGTACAATGGAGAATTCAACTTGTGGAAATGGTCTAAAAATTTTGGCGGCTTTTTAACTCAAAATGGCGGCCGTACAATGGAGAATTCAACTTGTGGAAATGGTCTAAAAATTTTGGCGGCTTTTTTTTTAAACTCAAAATGGCGGCCGTACAATGGAGAATTCAACTTGTGGAAATGGTCTAAAAATTTTGGCGGCTTTTTAAACTCAAAATGGCGGCCGTACAATGGAGAATTCAACTTGTGGAAATGGTCTAAAAATTTTGGCGGCTTTTTTAACTCAAAATGGCGGCCGTACAATGGAGAATTCAACTTGTGGAAATGGTCTAAAAATTTTGGCGGCTTTTTTACTCAAAATGGCGGCCGTACAATGGAGAATTCAACTTGTGGAAATGGTCTAAAAATTTTGGCGGCTTTTTAACTCAAAATGGCGGCCGTACAATGGAGAATTCAACTTGTGGAAATGGTCTAAAAATTTTGGCGGCTTTTTAACTCAAAATGGCGGCCGTACAATGGAGAATTCAACTTGTGGAAATGGTCTAAAAATTTTGGAGCCTTTTTTACTCAAAATGGCGGCCGTACAATGGAGAATTCAACTTGTGGAAATGGTCTAAAAATTTTGGCGGCTTTTTAACTCAAAATGGCGGCCGTACAATGGAGAATTCAACTTGTGGAAATGGTCTAAAAATTTTGGCGGCTTTTTCACTCAAAATGGCGGCCGTACAATGGAGAATTCAACTTGTGGAAATGGTCTAAAAATTTTGGCGGCTTTTTAACTCAAAATGGCGGCCGTACAATGGAGAATTCAACTTGTGGAAATGGTCTAAAAATTTTGGCGGCTTTTTAACTCAAAATGGCGGCTGTACAATGGAGAATGCAGCTTGTGGAAATGGTCTAAAAATTTTGGCGGCTTTTTAACTCAAAATAGCGGCTGTACAATGGAGAATGCAACTTGTGGAAATGGTCTAAAAATTTTGGCGGCTTTTTAACTCAAAATGGCGGCTGTACAATGGAGAATGCAACTTGTGGAAATGGTCTAAAAATTTTGGCGGCTTTTTTTCACTCAAAATGGCGGCCGTACAATGGAGAATTCAACTTGTGGAAATGGTCTAAAAATTTTGGCGGCTTTTTCACTCAAAATGGCGGCCGTACAATGGAGAATTCAACTTGTGGAAATGGTCTAAAAATTTTGGCGCCTTTTTCACTCAAAATGGCGGCCGTACAATGGAGAATTCAACTTGTGGAAATGGTCTAAATATTTTGGCGGCTTTTTCACTCAAAATGGCGGAGAATTCAACTAGTGGAAATGGTCTAAAAATTTTGGAGCTTTTTTACTCCAAATGGCGGCCGTACAATGGGGAATTCAACTTGTGGAAATGGTCTAAAAATTTTGGCGGCTTTTAAACTCAAAATGGTGGCTGTACTATGGAGACTGCAGCTTGTGGAAATGGTGTAAAAATTTTGACGGTTTTTTCACTCAAAATGGCGGCCGTACAATGGAGGATTCAACTAGTGGAAATGGTCTAAAAATTTTGGGCTTTTTCACTCAAAATGGCGGCCGTACAATGGAGAATTCAACTAGTGGAAATGGTCTAAAAATTTTGGCGGCTTTTTTAAACTCAAAATGGCGGCCGTACAATGGAGAATTCAACTTGTGGAAATGGTCTAAAAATTTTGGCGGCTTTTTCACTCAAAATGGCGGCCGTACAATGGAGGATTCAACTAGTGGAAATGGTCTAAAAATTTTGACGGTTTTTAAACTCTCAAAATGGAGAATTCAACTTGTGGAAATGGTCTAAAAATTTTTTATGGAGAATTCAACTTGTGGAAATGGTCTAAATTTTAAAATTTTGGCTTTTTCACTCAAAATGGCGGCCGTACAATGGAGAATTCAACTTGTGGAAATGGTCTAAAAATTTTGGCGCTTTTTAAACTCAAAATGGCGGCCGTACAATGGAGAATTCAACTTGTGGAAATGGTCTAAAAATTTTGGCGGCTTTTTAACTCAAAATGGTGGCTGTACAATAGAGAATTCAACTTGTGGAAATGGTCTAAAAATTTTGGCGGCTTTTTCACTCAAACTGGCGGCCGTACAATAGCGAATTCAACTAGTATAAATGGTCTAAAAATTTTGGCGGCTTTTTAACTCAAAATGGCGGCCGTACAATGGAGAATTCAACTTGTGGAAATGGTCTAAAAATTTTGGCGGCTTTTTAACTCAAAATGGCGGCCGTACAATGGAGAATTCAACTTGTGGAAATGGTCTAAAAATTTTGGCGGCTTTTTAACTCAAAATGGCGGCCGTACAATGGAGAATTCAACTTGTGGAAATGGTCTAAAAATTTTGGCGGCTTTTAAACTCAAAATGGCGGCCGTACAATGGAGAATTCAACTTGTGGAAATGGTCTAAAAATTTTGGCGGCTTTTTAAACTCAAAATGGCGGCCGTACAATGGAGAATTCAACTTGTGGAAATGGTCTAAAAATTTTGGCGCCTTTTTAACTCAAAATGGCGGCCGTACAATGGAGAATTCAACTTGTGGAAATGGTCTAAAAATTTTGGCGGCTTTTTTAACTCAAAATGGCGGCCGTACAATGGAGAATTCAACTTGTGGAAATGGTCTAAAAATTTTGGCGGCTTTTAAACTCAAAATGGCGGCCGTACAATGGAGAATTCAACTTGTGGAAATGGTCTAAAAATTTTGGCGGCTTTTTAACTCAAAATGGCGGCCGTACAATGGAGAATTCAACTTGTGGAAATGGTCTAAAAATTTTGGCGGCTTTTTAACTCAAAATGGCGGCCGTACAATGGAGAATTCAACTTGTGGAAATGGTCTAAAAATTTTGGCGCCTTTTTCAACTCAAAATGGCGGCCGTACAATGGAGAATTCAACTTGTGGAAATGGTCTAAAAATTTTGGCGGCTTTTTTAAACTCAAAATGGCGGCCGTACAATGGAGAATTCAACTTGTGGAAATGGTCTAAAAATTTTGGCGGCTTTTTTCACTCAAAATGGCGGCCGTACAATGGAGAATTCAACTTGTGGAAATGGTCTAAAAATTTTGGCGGCTTTTTTTACTCAAAATGGCGGCCGTACAATGGAGAATTCAACTTGTGGAAATGGTCTAAAAATTTTGGCGGCTTTTAAACTCAAAATGGCGGCCGTACAATGGAGAATTCAACTTGTGGAAATGGTCTAAAAATTTTGGCGGCTTTTTAACTCAAAATGGCGGCCGTACAATGGAGAATTCAACTTGTGGAAATGGTCTAAAAATTTTGGCGGCTTTTTAACTCAAAATGGCGGCCGTACAATGGAGAATTCAACTTGTGGAAATGGTCTAAAAATTTTGGCGGCTTTTTAAACTCAAAATGGCGGCCGTACAATGGAGAATTCAACTTGTGGAAATGGTCTAAAAATTTTGGCGGCTTTTTAACTCAAAATGGCGGCCGTACAATGGAGAATTCAACTTGTGGAAATGGTCTAAAAATTTTTAAATTTTGGAAATGGTCTAAAAATTTTTTTTTAAACTCAAAATGGCGGCCGTACAATGGAGAATTCAACTTGTGGAAATGGTCTAAAAATTTTGGCGGCTTTTTAACTCAAAATGGCGGCCGTACAATGGAGAATTCAACTTGTGGAAATGGTCTAAAAATTTTGGCGGCTTTTTGACTCAAAATGGCGGCCGTACAATGGAGAATTCAACTTGTGGAAATGGTCTAAAAATTTTGGCGGCTTTTTAACTCAAAATGGCGGCCGTACAATGGAGAATTCAACTTGTGGAAATGGTCTAAAAATTTTGGCGGCTTTTTAACTCAAAATGGCGGCCGTACAATGGAGAATTCAACTTGTGGAAATGGTCTAAAAATTTTGGAGCCTTTTTTACTCAAAATGGCGGCCGTACAATGGAGAATTCAACTTGTGGAAATGGTCTAAAAATTTTGGCGGCTTTTTCACTCAAAATGGCGGCCGTACAATGGAGAATTCAACTTGTGGAAATGGTCTAAAAATTTTGGCGGCTTTTAAACTCAAAAAAGGGAAAAAAAAAATTCAACTTGTGGAAATGGTCTAAAAATTTTGGCGGCTTTTTAACTCAAAATGGCGGCCGTACAATGGAGAATTCAACTTGTGGAAATGGTCTAAAAATTTTGGCGGCTTTTTAACTCAAAATGGCGGCCGTACAATGGAGAATTCAACTTGTGGAAATGGTCTAAAAATTTTGGCGGCTTTTTTAACTCAAAATGGCGGCCGTACAATGGAGAATTCAACTTGTGGAAATGGTCTAAAAATTTTGGCGGCTTTTTTAACTCAAAATGGCGGCCGTACAATGGAGAATTCAACTTGTGGAAATGGTCTAAAAATTTTGGGGCTTTTAACTCAAAATGGCGGCCGTACAATGGAGAATTCAACTTGTGGAAATGGTCTAAAAATTTTGGCGGCTTTTTTACTCAAAATGGCGGCCGTACAATGGAGAATTCAACTTGTGGAAATGGTCTAAAAATTTTGGCGGCTTTTTTTTTAACTCAAAATGGCGGCCGTACAATGGAGAATTCAACTTGTGGAAATGGTCTAAAAATTTTGGCGGCTTTTTAACTCAAAATGGCGGCCGTACAATGGAGAATTCAACTTGTGGAAATGGTCTAAAAATTTTGCGCGGCTTTTTAACTCAAAATGGCGGCCGTACAATGGAGAATTCAACTTGTGGAAATGGTCTAAAAATTTTGGCGGCTTTTTAACTCAAAATGGCGGCCGTACAATGGAGAATTCAACTTGTGGAAATGGTCTAAAAATTTTGGCGGCTTTTTTACTCAAAATGGCGGCCGTACAATGGAGAATTCAACTTGTGGAAATGGTCTAAAAATTTTGGCGGCTTTTAAACTCAAAATGGTGGCTGTACAATGGAGAATTCAACTTGTGGAAATGGTCTAAAAATTTTGGCGGCTTTTTAACTCAAAATGGCGGCCGTACAATGGAGAATTCAACTTGTGGAAATGGTCTAAAAATTTTGGCGGCTTTTTTAACTCAAAATGGCGGCCGTACAATGGAGAATTCAACTTGTGGAAATGGTCTAAAAATTTTGGCGGCTTTTTAAACTCAAAATGGCGGCCGTACAATGGAGAATTCAACTTGTGGAAATGGTCTAAAAATTTTTGGCGGCCTTTTTCTAACTCAAAATGGCGGCCGTACAATGGAGAATTCAACTTGTGGAAATGGTCTAAAAATTTTGGCGGCTTTTTTAACTCAAAATGGCGGCCGTACAATGGAGAATTCAACTTGTGGAAATGGTCTAAAAATTTTGGCGCCTTTTAAACTCAAAATGGCGGCCGTACAATGGAGAATTCAACTTGTGGAAATGGTCTAAAAATTTTGGCGGCTTTTAAACTCAAAATGGCGGCCGTACAATGGAGAATTCAACTTGTGGAAATGGTCTAAAAATTTTGGCGGCTTTTTTAACTCAAAATGGCGGCCGTACAATGGAGAATTCAACTTGTGGAAATGGTCTAAAAATTTTGGCGGCTTTTTAACTCAAAATGGCGGCCGTACAATGGAGAATTCAACTTTGGAACTTGTGGAAATGGTCTAAAAATTTTGGCGGCTTTTTAAACTCAAAATGGCGGCCGTACAATGGAGAATTCAACTTGTGGAAATGGTCTAAAAATTTTGGCGGCTTTTTAAACTCAAAATGGCGGCCGTACAATGGAGAATTCAACTTGTGGAAATGGTCTAAAAATTTTGGCGGCTTTTTAACTCAAAATGGCGGCCGTACAATGGAGAATTCAACTTGTGGAAATGGTCTAAAAATTTTGGAGCCTTTTTTAACTCAAAATGGCGGCCGTACAATGGAGAATTCAACTTGTGGAAATGGTCTAAAAATTTTGGCGGCTTTTTAAACTCAAAATGGCGGCCGTACAATGGAGAATTCAACTTGTGGAAATGGTCTAAAAATTTTGGCGGCTTTTTAAACTCAAAATGGCGGCCGTACAATGGAGAATTCAACTTGTGGAAATGGTCTAAAAATTTTGGCGGCTTTTAAACTCAAAATGGCGGCCGTACAATGGAGAATTCAACTTGTGGAAATGGTCTAAAAATTTTGGCGGCTTTTAAACTCAAAATGGCGGCCGTACAATGGAGAATTCAACTTGTGGAAATGGTCTAAAAATTTTGGCGGCTTTTAAACTCAAAATGGCGGCCGTACAATGGAGAATTCAACTTGTGGAAATGGTCTAAAAATTTTGGCGCTTTTTTTACTCAAAATGGCGGCCGTACAATGGAGAATTCAACTTGTGGAAATGGTCTAAAAATTTTGGCGGCTTTTTTAAACTCAAAATGGCGGCCGTACAATGGAGAATTCAACTTGTGGAAATGGTCTAAAAATTTTGGCGGCTTTTTAACTCAAAATGGCGGCCGTACAATGGAGAATTCAACTTGTGGAAATGGTCTAAAAATTTTGGCGGCTTTTTAACTCAAAATGGCGGCCGTACAATGGAGAATTCAACTTGTGGAAATGGTCTAAAAATTTTGGCGGCTTTTTAACTCAAAATGGCGGCCGTACAATGGAGAATTCAACTTGTGGAAATGGTCTAAAAATTTTGGCGGCTTTTTAACTCAAAATGGCGGCCGTACAATGGAGAATTCAACTTGTGGAAATGGTCTAAAAATTTTGGCGGCTTTTTAACTCAAAATGGCGGCCGTACAATGGAGAATTCAACTTGTGGAAATGGTCTAAAAATTTTGGCGGCTTTTTTAACTCAAAATGGCTGGCCGTACAATGGAGAATTCAACTTGTGGAAATGGTCTAAAAATTTTGGCGGCTTTTTAACTCAAATCAAGGCCGTACAATGGAGAATTCAACTTGTGGAAATGGTCTAAAAATTTTGGCGGCTTTTTTAACTCAAAATGGCGGCCGTACAATGGAGAATTCAACTTGTGGAAATGGTCTAAAAATTTTGGCGGCTTTTTTAACTCAAAATGGCGGCCGTACAATGGAGAATTCAACTTGTGGAAATGGTCTAAAAATTTTGGCTTTTTTAGCTTTTTTATACTCAAAATGGCGGCCGTACAATGGAGAATTCAACTTGTGGAAATGGTCTAAAAATTTTGGCGGCTTTTTAACTCAAAATGGCGGCCGTACAATGGAGAATTCAACTTGTGGAAATGGTCTAAAAATTTTGGCGGCTTTTTAAACTCAAAATGGCGGCCGTACAATGGAGAATTCAACTTGTGGAAATGGTCTAAAAATTTTGGCGGCTTTTAAACTCAAAATGGCGGCCGTACAATGGAGAATTCAACTTGTGGAAATGGTCTAAAATTTTGGCCTTTTTCACTCAAAATGGCGGCCGTACAATGGAGAATTCAACTTGTGGAAATGGTCTAAAAATTTTGGCGGCTTTTTCACTCAAAATGGCGGCCGTACAATGGAGAATTCAACTTGTGGAAATGGTCTAAAAATTTTGGCGGCTTTTAAACTCAAAATGGCGGCCGTACAATGGAGAATTCAACTTGTGGAAATGGTCTAAAAATTTTGGCGGCTTTTTAACTCAAAATGGCGGCCGTACAATGGAGAATTCAACTTGTGGAAATGGTCTAAAAATTTTGGCGGCTTTTTAACTCAAAATGGCGGCCGTACAATGGAGAATGCAACTTGTGGAAATGGTCTAAAAATTTTGGCGCCTTTTTAAACTCAAAATGGCGGCCGTACAATGAGAATAATTGTGGAAATGGTCTAAAAATTTTGGCGGCTTTTTCACTCAAAATGGCGGCCGTACAATGGAGAATTCAACTAGTGGAAATGGTCTAAAAATTTTGGCGGCTTTTAAACTCAAAATGGCGGCCGTACAATGGAGAATTCAACTTGTGGAAATGGTCTAAAAATTTTGGCGGCTTTTTTAACTCAAAATGGCGGCCGTACAATGGAGAATTCAACTTGTGGAAATGGTCTAAAAATTTTGGCGGCTTTTTGACTCAAAATGGCGGCCGTACAATGGAGAATTCAACTAGTGGAAATGGTCTAAAAATTTTGGAGCCTTTTTGACTCAAAATGGCGGTCGTACAATGGAGAATTCAACTTGTGGAAATGGTCTAAAAATTTTGGGGCTTTTAACTCAAAATGGCGGCGGTACAATGGAGAATTCAACTTGTGAAAATGGTCTAAATATTTTGGCGGCTTTTTCACTCAAAATGGCGGAGAATTCAACTAGTGGAAATGGTCTAAAAATTTTGGCGGCTTTTAAACTCAAAATGGCGGCCGTACAATGGAGAATTCAACTAGTGGAAATGGTCTAAAAATTTTGGCGGCTTTTAAACTCAAAATGGCGGCCGTACAATGGAGAATTCAACTTGTGGAAATGGTCTAAAAATTTTGGCGGCTTTTTAACTCAAAATGGCGGCCGTACAATGGAGAATTCAACTTGTGGAAATGGTCTAAAAATTTTGGCGGCTTTTTCACTCAAAATGGCGGCCGTACAATGGAGAATTCAACTAGTGGAAATGGTCTAAAAATTTTGGCGGCTTTTAACTCAAAATGGTGGCTGTACAATTGAGAATGCAGCTTGTGGAAATGGCCTAAAAATTTTGGCGGCTTTTTTACTCAAAATGGCGGCCGTACAATGGAGAATTCAACTTGTGGAAATGGTCTAAAAATTTTGGAGCCTTTTTTACTCAAAATGGCGGCCGTACAATGGAGAATTCAACTTGTGGAAATGGTCTAAAAATTTTGGCGGCTTTTTTAACTCAAAATGGCGGCCGTACAATGGAGAATTCAACTTGTGGAAATGGTCTAAAAATTTTGGCGCCTTTTTCACTCAAAATGGCGGCCGTACAATGGAGAATTCAACTTGTGGAAATGGTCTAAAAATTTTGGCGGCTTTTTAACTCAAAATGGCGGCCGTACAATGGAGAATTCAACTTGTGGAAATGGTCTAAAAATTTTGGCGGCTTTTAAACTCAAAATGGCGGCCGTACAATGGAGAATTCAACTTGTGGAAATGGTCTAAAAATTTTGGCGGCTTTTTCACTCAAAATGGCGGCCGTACAATGGAGAATTCAACTTGTGGAAATGGTCTAAAAATTTTGGCGGCTTTTAAACTCAAAATGGCGGCCGTACAATGGAGAATTCAACTTGTGGAAATGGTCTAAAAATTTTGGCGGCTTTTTAACTCAAAATGGCGGCCGTACAATGGAGAATTCAACTTGTGGAAATGGTCTAAAAATTTTGGATGGTCTAATTTTTTTTAACTCAAAATGGCGGCCGTACAATGGAGAATTCAACTTGTGGAAATGGTCTAAAAATTTTGGCGGCTTTTAAACTCAAAATGGCGGCCGTACAATGGAGAATTCAACTTGTGGAAATGGTCTAAAAATTTTGGCGCCTTTTTTAACTCAAAATGGCGGCGTACAATGGAGAATTCAACTTGTGGAAATGGTCTAAAAATTTTGGCGGCTTTTTAAACTCAAAATGGCGGCCGTACAATGGAGAATTCAACTTGTGGAAATGGTCTAAAAATTTTGGCGGCTTTTTAACTCAAAATGGCGGCCGTACAATGGAGAATTCAACTTGTGGAAATGGTCTAAAAATTTTGGCGGCTTTTTAACTCAAAATGGCGGCCGTACAATGGAGAATTCAACTTGTGGAAATGGTCTAAAAATTTTGGCGGCTTTTTAACTCAAAATGGCGGCCGTACAATGGAGAATTCAACTTGTGGAAATGGTCTAAAAATTTTGGCGCCTTTTTAACTCAAAATGGCGGCCGTACAATGGAGAATTCAACTTGTGGAAATGGTCTAAAAATTTTGGCGGCTTTTTTTAACTCAAAATGGCGGCCGTACAATGGAGAATTCAACTTGTGGAAATGGTCTAAAAATTTTGGCGGCTTTTTAAACTCAAAATGGCGGCCGTACAATGGAGAATTCAACTTGTGGAAATGGTCTAAAAATTTTGGCGGCTTTTTAACTCAAAATGGCGGCCGTACAATGGAGAATTCAACTTGTGGAAATGGTCTAAAAATTTTGGCGGCTTTTTTAACTCAAAATGGCGGCCGTACAATGGAGAATTCAACTTGTGGAAATGGTCTAAAAATTTTGGCGGCTTTTAAACTCAAAATGGCGGCCGTACAATGGAGAATTCAACTTGTGGAAATGGTCTAAAAATTTTGGCGGCTTTTTAACTCAAAATGGCGGCCGTACAATGGAGAATTCAACTTGTGGAAATGGTCTAAAAATTTTGGCGGCTTTTTAACTCAAAATGGCGGCCGTACAATGGAGAATTCAACTTGTGGAAATGGTCTAAAAATTTTGGCGGCTTTTAAACTCAAAATGGCGGCCGTACAATGGAGAATTCAACTTGTGGAAATGGTCTAAAAATTTTGGCGGCTTTTTAACTCAAAATGGCGGCCGTACAATGGAGAATTCAACTTGTGGAAATGGTCTAAAAATTTTGGCGGCTTTTTTAACTCAAAATGGCGGTCACAATGGAGAATTCAACTTGTGGAAATGGTCTAAAAATTTTGGCGGCTTTTTAACTCAAAATGGCGGCCGTACAATGGAGAATTCAACTTGTGGAAATGGTCTAAAAATTTTGGCGGCTTTTTAACTCAAAATGGCGGCCGTACAATGGAGAATTCAACTTGTGGAAATGGTCTAAAAATTTTGGCGGCTTTTAAACTCAAAATGGCGGCCGTACAATGGAGAATTCAACTTGTGGAAATGGTCTAAAAATTTTGGCGGCTTTTTTAACTCAAAATGGCGGCCGTACAATGGAGAATTCAACTTGTGGAAATGGTCTAAAAATTTTGGCGGCTTTTAAACTCAAAATGGCGGCCGTACAATGGAGAATTCAACTTGTGGAAATGGTCTAAAAATTTTGGCGGCTTTTTAACTCAAAATGGCGGCCGTACAATGGAGAATTCAACTTGTGGAAATGGTCTAAAAATTTTGGCGGCTTTTTAACTCAAAATGGCGGCCGTACAATGGAGAATTCAACTTGTGGAAATGGTCTAAAAATTTTGGCGGCTTTTTCACTCAAAATGGCGGCCGTACAATGGAGAATTCAACTTGTGGAAATGGTCTAAAAATTTTGGCGGTTTTTTAAACTCAAAAAATGGAGAATTCAACTTGTGGAAATGGTCTAAAAATTTTGGCGGCTTTTTAACTCAAAATGGCGGCCGTACAATGGAGAATTCAACTTGTGGAAATGGTCTAAAAATTTTGGCGCCTTTTTAAACTCTCAAAATGGCGGCCGTACAATGGAGAATTCAACTTGTGGAAATGGTCTAAAAATTTTGGCGGCTTTTTAACTCAAAATGGCGGCCGTACAATGGAGAATTCAACTTGTGGAAATGGTCTAAAAATTTTGGCGGCTTTTTAAACTCAAAATGGCGGCCGTACAATGGAGAATTCAACTTGTGGAAATGGTCTAAAAATTTTGGCGCCTTTTTAACTCAAAATGGCGGCCGTACAATGGAGAATTCAACTTGTGGAAATGGTCTAAAAATTTTGGCGGCTTTTAAACTCAAAATGGCGGCCGTACAATGGAGAATTCAACTTGTGGAAATGGTCTAAAAATTTTGGCGGCTTTTTAACTCAAAATGGCGGCCGTACAATGGAGAATTCAACTTGTGGAAATGGTCTAAAAATTTTGGCGGCTTTTTTTTTAAACTCAAAATGGCGGCCGTACAATGGAGAATTCAACTTGTGGAAATGGTCTAAAAATTTTGGCGGCTTTTTTAAACTCAAAATGGGGCCGTACAATGGAGAATTCAACTTGTGGAAATGGTCTAAAAATTTTGGCGGCTTTTTAACTCAAAATGGCGGCCGTACAATGGAGAATTCAACTTGTGGAAATGGTCTAAAAATTTTGGCGGCTTTTTAAACTCTCAAAATGGCGGCCGTACAATGGAGAATTCAACTTGTGGAAATGGTCTAAAAATTTTGGCGGCTTTTTTTAAACTCAAAATGGCGGCCGTACAATGGAGAATTCAACTTGTGGAAATGGTCTAAAAATTTTGGCGGCTTTTTAAACTCAAAATGGCGGCCGTACAATGGAGAATTCAACTTGTGGAAATGGTCTAAAAATTTTGGCGGCTTTTTAAACTCAAAATGGCGGCCGTACAATGGAGAATTCAACTTGTGGAAATGGTCTAAAAATTTTGGCGGCTTTTTAACTCAAAATGGCGGCCGTACAATGGAGAATTCAACTTGTGGAAATGGTCTAAAAAAATTTTGGGGCCTAATTTTTTTTCACTCAAAATGGCGGCCGTACAATGGAGAATTCAACTTGTGGAAATGGTCTAAAAATTTTGGCGGCTTTTTAAACTCAAAATGGCGGCCGTACAATGGAGAATTCAACTTGTGGAAATGGTCTAAAAATTTTGGCGGCTTTTTAACTCAAAATGGCGGCCGTACAATGGAGAATTCAACTTGTGGAAATGGTCTAAAAATTTTGGCGGCTTTTTAAACTCAAAATGGCGGCCGTACAATGGAGAATTCAACTTGTGGAAATGGTCTAAAAATTTTGGCGGCTTTTTAAACTCAAAATGGCGGCCGTACAATGGAGAATTCAACTTGTGGAAATGGTCTAAAAATTTTGGCGGCTTTTTAAACTCAAAATGGCGGCCGTACAATGGAGAATTCAACTTGTGGAAATGGTCTAAAAATTTTGGCGGCTTTTTAACTCAAAATGGCGGCCGTACAATGGAGAATTCAACTTGTGGAAATGGTCTAAAAATTTTGGCGGCTTTTTTACTCAAAATGGCGGCCGTACAATGGAGAATTCAACTTGTGGAAATGGTCTAAAAATTTTGGCGGTTTTTAAACTCAAAATGGCGGCCGTACAATGGAGAATTCAACTTGTGGAAATGGTCTAAAAATTTTGGCGGCTTTTTAACTCAAAATGGCGGCCGTACAATGGAGAATTCAACTTGTGGAAATGGTCTAAAAATTTTGGAGCCTTTTTTACTCAAAATGGCGGCCGTACAATGGAGAATTCAACTTGTGGAAATGGTCTAAAAATTTTGGCGGCTTTTAAACTCAAAATGGCGGCCGTACAATGGAGAATTCAACTTGTGGAAATGGTCTAAAAATTTTGGCGGCTTTTAAACTCAAAATGGCGGCCGTACAATGGAGAATTCAACTTGTGGAAATGGTCTAAAAATTTTGGCGGCTTTTTAACTCAAAATGGCGGCCGTACAATGGAGAATTCAACTTGTGGAAATGGTCTAAAAATTTTGGCGGCTTTTTCCTCAAAATGGGGCCGTACAATGGAGAATTCAACTTGTGGAAATGGTCTAAAAATTTTGGCGGCTTTTTAACTCAAAATGGTGGCTGTACAATGGAGAATGCAGCTTGTGGAAATGGTCTAAAAATTTTGGCGGCTTTTTAACTCAAAATGGCGGCTGTACAATGGAGAATTCAACTTGTGGAAATGGTCTAAAAATTTTGGCGGCTTTTTAACTCAAAATGGCGGCCGTACAATGGAGAATTCAACTTGTGGAAATGGTCTAAAAATTTTGGAGCCTTTTTTACTCAAAATGGCGGCCGTACAATGGAGAATTCAACTTGTGGAAATGGTCTAAAAATTTTGGCGGCTTTTTAACTCAAAATGGCGGCCGTACAATGGAGAATTCAACTTGTGGAAATGGTCTAAAAATTTTGGCGGCTTTTTAACTCAAAATGGCGGCCGTACAATGGAGAATTCAACTTGTGGAAATGGTCTAAAAATTTTGGCGCCTTTTTGACTCAAAATGGCGGCCGTACAATCGAGAATTCAACTTGTGAATATGGTCTACATATTTTGGCGGCTTTTTAACTCAAAATGGCGGCCGTACAATGGAGAATTCAACTTGTGGAAATGGTCTAAAAATTTTGGCGGCTTTTTAACTCAAAATGGCGGCCGTACAATGGAGAATTCAACTTGTGGAAATGGTCTAAAAATTTTGGCGGCTTTTTAAACTCAAAATGGCGGCCGTACAATGGAGAATTCAACTTGTGGAAATGGTCTAAAAATTTTGGCGGCTTTTTAACTCAAAATGGCGGCCGTACAATGGAGAATTCAACTTGTGGAAATGGTCTAAAAATTTTGGCGGCTTTTTAACTCAAAATGGCGGCCGTACAATGGAGAATTCAACTTGTGGAAATGGTCTAAAAATTTTGGCGGCTTTTTTAACTCAAAATGGCGGCCGTACAATGGAGAATTCAACTTGTGGAAATGGTCTAAAAATTTTGGCGCCTTTTAAATAAAACTTGTGGAAATGGTCTAAAAATTTTGGCGGCTTTTTAACTCAAAATGGCGGCCGTACAATGGAGAATTCAACTTGTGGAAATGGTCTAAAAATTTTGGCGGCTTTTTAAACTCAAAATGGCGGCCGTACAATGGAGAATTCAACTTGTGGAAATGGTCTAAAAATTTTGGCGGCTTTTTTAACTCAAAATGGCGGCCGTACAATGGAGAATTCAACTTGTGGAAATGGTCTAAAAATTTTGGCGGCTTTTTAACTCAAAATGGCGGCCGTACAATGGAGAATTCAACTTGTGGAAATGGTCTAAATTTAATTTTGGGTTTTTACTCAAAATGGCGGCCGTACAATGGAGAATTCAACTTGTGGAAATGGTCTAAAAATTTTGGCGGCTTTTTTAACTCAAAATGGCGGCCGTACAATGGAGAATTCAACTTGTGGAAATGGTCTAAAAATTTTGGCGGCTTTTTAAACTCAAAATGGCGGCCGTACAATGGAGAATTCAACTTGTGGAAATGGTCTAAAAATTTTGGCGGCTTTTAAACTCAAAATGGCGGCCGTACAATGGAGAATGCAACTTGTGGAAATGGTCTAAAAATTTTGGCGCCTTTTTTACTCAAAATGGCGGCCGTACAATGGAGAATTCAACTTGTGGAAATGGTCTAAAAATTTTGGCGGCTTTTTAACTCAAAATGGCGGCCGTACAATGGAGAATTCAACTTGTGGAAATGGTCTAAAAATTTTGGCGGCTTTTAAACTCAAAATGGCGGCCGTACAATGGAGAATTCAACTTGTGGAAATGGTCTAAAAATTTTGGCGGCTTTTTAAACTCAAAATGGCGGCCGTACAATGGAGAATTCAACTTGTGGAAATGGTCTAAAAATTTTGGCGCCTTTTTAACTCAAAATGGCGGCCGTACAATGGAGAATTCAACTTGTGGAAATGGTCTAAAAATTTTGGCGGCTTTTTAAACTCAAAATGGCGGCCGTACAATGGAGAATTCAACTTGTGGAAATGGTCTAAAAATTTTGGCGGCTTTTTTAAACTCAAAATGGCGGTCGTACAATGGAGAATTCAACTTGTGGAAATGGTCTAAAAATTTTGGCGGCTTTTTAACTCAAAATGGCGGCCGTACAATGGAGAATTCAACTTGTGGAAATGGTCTAAAAATTTTGGCGCCTTTTTTCACTCAAAATGGCGGCCGTACAATGGAGAATTCAACTTGTGGAAATGGTCTAAAAATTTTGGCGGCTTTTTCACTCAAAATGGCGGCCGTACAATGGAGAATTCAACTTGTGGAAATGGTCTAAAAATTTTGGCGGCTTTTAAACTCAAAATGGCGGCCGTACAATGGAGAATTCAACTTGTGGAAATGGTCTAAAAATTTTGGCGGCTTTTTAACTCAAAATGGCGGCCGTACAATGGAGAATTCAACTTGTGGAAATGGTCTAAAAATTTTGGCGGCTTTTTAACTCAAAATGGCGGCCGTACAATGGAGAATTCAACTTGTGGAAATGGTCTAAAAATTTTGGCGCCTTTTTAACTCAAAATGGCGGCCGTACAATGGAGAATTCAACTTGTGGAAATGGTCTAAAAATTTTGGCGGCTTTTTTAAACTCAAAATGGCGGCCGTACAATGGAGAATTCAACTTGTGGAAATGGTCTAAAAATTTTGGCGGCTTTTAAACTCAAAATGGCGGCCGTACAATGGAGAATTCAACTTGTGGAAATGGTCTAAAAATTTTGGCGGCTTTTTAACTCAAAATGGCGGCCGTACAATGGAGAATTCAACTTGTGGAAATGGTCTAAAAATTTTGGCGGCTTTTTTAACTCAAAATGGCGGCCGTACAATGGAGAATTCAACTTGTGGAAATGGTCTAAAAATTTTGGCGGCTTTTTAACTCAAAATGGCGGCCGTACAATGGAGAATTCAACTTGTGGAAATGGTCTAAAAATTTTGGCGGCTTTTTAACTCAAAATGGCGGCCGTACAATGGAGAATTCAACTTGTGGAAATGGTCTAAAAATTTTGGCGGCTTTTTTTTTAAACTCAAAATGGCGGCCGTACAATGGAGAATTCAACTTGTGGAAATGGTCTAAAAATTTTGGCGGCTTTTTAACTCAAAATGGCGGCCGTACAATGGAGAATTCAACTTGTGGAAATGGTCTAAAAATTTTGGCGGCTTTTTAACTCAAAATGGCGGCCGTACAATGGAGAATTCAACTTGTGGAAATGGTCTAAAATTTTGGCGCCTGCGTTTTAAACTCAAAATGGCGGCCGTACAATGGAGAATTCAACTTGTGGAAATGGTCTAAAAATTTTGGCGGCTTTTTAAACTCAAAATGGCGGCCGTACAATGGAGAATTCAACTTGTGGAAATGGTCTAAAAATTTTGGCGGCTTTTTAACTCAAAATGGCGGCCGTACAATGGAGAATTCAACTTGTGGAAATGGTCTAAAAATTTTGGCGGCTTTTTAACTCAAAATGGAGAATTCAACTTGTGGAAATGGTCTAAAAATTTTGGCGGCTTTTTAACTCAAAATGGCGGCCGTACAATGGAGAATTCAACTTGTGGAAATGGTCTAAAAATTTTGGCGGCTTTTTTAACTCAAAATGGCGGCCGTACAATGGAGAATTCAACTTGTGGAAATGGTCTAAAAATTTTGGCGGCTTTTTAACTCAAAATGGCGGCCGTACAATGGAGAATTCAACTTGTGGAAATGGTCTAAAAATTTTGGCGGCTTTTTAACTCAAAATGGCGGCCGTACAATGGAGAATTCAACTTGTGGAAATGGTCTAAAAATTTTGGCGGCTTTTTAAACTCAAAATGGCGGCCGTACAATGGAGAATTCAACTTGTGGAAATGGTCTAAAAATTTTGGCGGCTTTTCTTTTAAACTCAAAATGGCGGCTTTAATGTAACAATGGAGAATTCAACTTGTGGAAATGGTCTAAAAATTTTGGCGGCTTTTTAACTCAAAATGGCGGCCGTACAATGGAGAATTCAACTTGTGGAAATGGTCTAAAAATTTTGGCGGCTTTTTAACTCAAAATGGCGGCCGTACAATGGAGAATTCAACTTGTGGAAATGGTCTAAAAATTTTGGCGGCTTTTTAACTCAAAATGGCGGCCGTACAATGGAGAATTCAACTTGTGGAAATGGTCTAAAAATTTTGGCGGCTTTTTTAACTCAAAATGGCGGCCGTACAATGGAGAATTCAACTTGTGGAAATGGTCTAAAAATTTTGGCGGCTTTTTAACTCAAAATGGCGGCCGTACAATGGAGAATTCAACTTGTGGAAATGGTCTAAAAATTTTGGCGGCTTTTTAAACTCAAAATGGCGGCCGTACAATGGAGAATTCAACTTGTGGAAATGGTCTAAAAATTTTGGCGGCTTTTTAACTCAAAATGGCGGCCGTACAATGGAGAATGCAACTTGTGGAAATGGTCTAAAAATTTTGGCGCCTTTTTAACTCAAAATGGCAAAATTTTGGCGGCTTTTTCTAAAATGGCGACAATGGAGAATTCAACTTGTGGAAATGGTCTAAAAATTTTGGCGGCTTTTTAACTCAAAATGGCGGCCGTACAATGGAGAATTCAACTTGTGGAAATGGTCTAAAAATTTTGGCGGCTTTTTAACTCAAAATGGCGGCCGTACAATGGAGAATTCAACTTGTGGAAATGGTCTAAAAATTTTGGCGGCTTTTTTAACTCAAAATGGCGGCCGTACAATGGAGAATTCAACTTGTGGAAATGGTCTAAAAATTTTGGCGCCTTTTTAACTCAAAATGGCGGCCGTACAATGGAGAATTCAACTTGTGGAAATGGTCTAAAAATTTTGGCGGCTTTTTAACTCAAAATGGCGGCCGTACAATGGAGAATTCAACTTGTGGAAATGGTCTAAAAATTTTGGCGGCTTTTTAACTCAAAATGGCGGCCGTACAATGGAGAATTCAACTTGTGGAAATGGTCTAAAAATTTTGGCGGCTTTTTAACTCAAAATGGCGGCCGTACAATGGAGAATTCAACTTGTGGAAATGGTCTAAAAATTTTGGCGGCTTTTTAAACTCAAAATGGCGGCCGTACAATGGAGAATTCAACTTGTGGAAATGGTCTAAAAATTTTGGCGGCTTTTTAACTCAAAATGGCGGCCGTACAATGGAGAATTCAACTTGTGGAAATGGTCTAAAAATTTTGGCGGCTTTTTAACTCAAAATGGCGGCCGTACAATGGAGAATTCAACTTGTGGAAATGGTCTAAAAATTTTGGCGGCTTTTTAACTCAAAATGGCGGCGTCAAAATGGAGAATTCAACTTGTGGAAATGGTCTAAAAATTTTGGCGGCTTTTTAAACTCAAAATGGCGGCCGTACAATGGAGAATTCAACTTGTGGAAATGGTCTAAAAATTTTGGCGCCTTTTTAACTCAAAATGGCGGCCGTACAATGGAGAATTCAACTTGTGGAAATGGTCTAAAAATTTTGGCGGCTTTTTAAACTCAAAATGGCGGCCGTACAATGGAGAATTCAACTTGTGGAAATGGTCTAAAAATTTTGGCGGCTTTTTAACTCAAAATGGCGGCCGTACAATGGAGAATTCAACTTGTGGAAATGGTCTAAAAATTTTGGCGGCTTTTTTAAACTCAAAATGGCGGCCGTACAATGGAGAATTCAACTTGTGGAAATGGTCTAAAAATTTTGGCGGCTTTTTAAACTCAAAATGGCGGCCGTACAATGGAGAATTCAACTTGTGGAAATGGTCTAAAAATTTTGGCGGCTTTTTAAACTCAAAATGGCGGCCGTACAATGGAGAATTCAACTTAGTGGAAATGGTCTAAAAATTTTGGCGGCTTTTTAAACTCAAAATGGCGGCCGTACAATGGAGAATTCAACTTGTGGAAATGGTCTAAAAATTTTGGCGGCTTTTTAAACTCAAAATGGCGGCCGTACAATGGAGAATTCAACTTGTGGAAATTGTCTAAAAATTTTGGAGGTTTTTAAACTCAAAATGGCGGCCGTACAATGGAGAATTCAACTTGTGGAAATGGTCTAAAAATTTTGGCGGCTTTTTCACTCAAAATGGCGGCCGTACAATGGAGAATTCAACTTGTGGAAATGGTCTAAAAATTTTGGCGGCTTTTTAACTCAAAATGGCGGCCGTACAATGGAGAATTCAACTTGTGGAAATGGTCTAAAAAATTTGGGAAATCTATTTTGGCGGCTTTTTAACTCAAAATGGCGGCCGTACAATGGAGAATTCAACTTGTGGAAATGGTCTAAAAATTTTGGCGGCTTTTTCACTCAAAATGGCGGACGTACAATGGAGAATTCAACTTGTGGAAATGGTCTAAATATTTTGGCGCCTTTTTAACTTGTGGAAATGGTCTAAAAATTTTGGAGCCTTTTTTACTCAAAATGGCGGCCGTACAATATAGAATTCAACTTGTGGAAATGGTCTAAAAATTTTGGCGGCTTTTTAACTCAAAATGGCGGCCGTACAATGGAGAATTCAACTTGTGGAAATGGTCTAAAAAATTTTGGCGGCTTTTTAAACTCAAAATGGCGGCCGTACAATGGAGAATTCAACTTGTGGAAATGGTCTAAAAATTTTGGCGGCTTTTTAAACTCAAAATGGCGGCCGTACAATGGAGAATTCAACTTGTGGAAATGGTCTAAAAATTTTGGCGGCTTTTTAAACTCAAAATGGCGGCCGTACAATGGAGAATTCAACTTGTGGAAATGGTCTAAAAATTTTGGCGGCTTTTTTCACTCAAAATGGCGGCCGTACAATGGAGAATTCAACTTGTGGAAATGGTCTAAAAATTTTGGCGGCTTTTTAAACTCAAAATGGCGGCCGTACAATGGAGAATTCAACTTGTGGAAATGGTCTAAAAATTTTGGCGGCTTTTTAACTCAAAATGGCGGCCGTACAATGGAGAATTCAACTTGTGGAAATGGAGAATTCAACTTGTGGAAATGGTCTAAAAATTTTGGCGGCTTTTAAACTCAAAATGGCGGCCGTACAATGGAGAATTCAACTTGTGGAAATGGTCTAAAAATTTTGGCGGCTTTTTTAACTCAAAATGGCGGCCGTACAATGGAGAATTCAACTTGTGGAAATGGTCTAAAAATTTTGGCGGCTTTTTAACTCAAAATGGCGGCCGTACAATGGAGAATTCAACTTGTGGAAATGGTCTAAAAATTTTGGCGCCTTTTTAAACTCAAAATGGCGGCCGTACAATGGAGAATTCAACTTGTGGAAATGGTCTAAAAATTTTGGCGGCTTTTTAACTCAAAATGGCGGCCGTACAATGGAGAATTCAACTTGTGGAAATGGTCTAAAAATTTTGGCGGCTTTTTTAACTCAAAATGGCGGCCGTACAATGGAGAATTCAACTTGTGGAAATGGTCTAAAAATTTTGGCGGCTTTTTTACTCAAAATGGCGGCCGTACAATGGAGAATTCAACTTGTGGAAATGGTCTAAAAATTTTGCGGCTTTTTAACTCAAAATGGCGGCCGTACAATGGAGAATTCAACTTGTGGAAATGGTCTAAAAATTTTGGCGGCTTTTAAACTCAAAATGGCGGCCGTACAATGGAGAATTCAACTTGTGGAAATGGTCTAAAAATTTTGGCGCCTTTTTTAACTCAAAATGGCGGCCGTACAATGGAGAATTCAACTTGTGGAAATGGTCTAAAAATTTTGGCGGCTTTTTCACTCAAAATGGCGGCCGTACAATGGAGAATTCAACTTGTGGAAATGGTCTAAAAATTTTGCGGCTTTTTAACTCAAAATGGCGGCCGTACAATGGAGAATTCAACTTGTGGAAATGGTCTAAAAATTTTGGCGCCTTTTTCAACTTGTGGAAATGGTCTAAAAATTTTGGCGGCTTTTAAACTCAAAATTGGCGGCCAAATGGTACAATGGAGAATTCAACTTGTGGAAATGGTCTAAAAATTTTGCGGCTTTTTAACTCAAAATGGCGGCCGTACAATGGAGAATTCAACTTGTGGAAATGGTCTAAAAATTTTGGAGCCTTTTTTACAATGGAGAATTCAACTTGTGGAAATGGTCTAAAAATTTTGGCGGCTTTTTAACTCAAAATGGCGGCCGTACAATGGAGAATGCAACTTGTGGAAATGGTCTAAAAATTTTGGCGGCTTTTTAAACTCAAAATGGCGGCCGTACAATGGAGAATTCAACTTGTGGAAATGGTCTAAAAATTTTGGCGGCTTTTAAACTCAAAATGGCGGCCGTACAATGGAGAATTCAACTTGTGGAAATGGTCTAAAAATTTTGGCGGCTTTTAAACTCAAAATGGCGGCCGTACAATGGAGAATTCAACTTGTGGAAATGGTCTAAAAATTTTGGCGGCTTTTTAAACTCAAAATGGCGGCCGTACAATGGAGAATTCAACTTGTGGAAATGGTCTAAAAATTTTGGCGGCTTTTTTAACTCAAAATGGCGGCCGTACAATGGAGAATTCAACTTGTGGAAATGGTCTAAAAATTTTGGCGGCTTTTTAACTCAAAATGGCGGCCGTACAATGGAGAATTCAACTTGTGGAAATGGTCTAAAAATTTTGGCGGCTTTTTTAACTCAAAATGGCGGCCGTACAATGGAGAATTCAACTTGTGGAAATGGTCTAAAAATTTTGGCGGCTTTTAAACTCAAAATGGCGGCCGTACAATGGAGAATTCAACTTGTGGAAATGGTCTAAAAATTTTGGCGGCTTTTAAACTCAAAATGGCGGCCGTACAATGGAGAATTCAACTTGTGGAAATGGTCTAAAAATTTTGGCGGCTTTTTAACTCAAAATGGCGGCCGTACAATGGAGAATTCAACTTGTGGAAATGGTCTAAAAATTTTGGCGGCTTTTTAAACTCAAAATGGCGGCCGTACAATGGAGAATGGCAACTTGTGGAAATGGTCTAAAAATTTTGGCCGTACAATGGAGAATTCAACTTGTGGAAATGGTCTAAAAATTTTGGCGGCTTTTAAACTCAAAATGGCGGCCGTACAATGGAGAATTCAACTTGTGGAAATGGTCTAAAAATTTTGGCGGCTTTTTAAACTCAAAATGGCGGCCGTACAATGGAGAATTCAACTTGTGGAAATGGTCTAAAAATTTTGGCGGCTTTTTAACTCAAAATGGCGGCCGTACAATGGAGAATTCAACTTGTGGAAATGGTCTAAAAATTTTGGCGGCTTTTTAAACTCAAAATGGCGGCCGTACAATGGAGAATTCAACTTGTGGAAATGGTCTAAAAATTTTGGCGGCTTTTTAAACTCAAAATGGCGGCCGTACAATGGAGAATTCAACTTGTGGAAATGGTCTAAAAATTTTGCGCGCTTTTTACTCAAAAAAGGAGGAGAAAAAAAGAAATTCAACTTGTGGAAATGGTCTAAAAATTTTGCGGTTTTTAACTCAAAATGGCGGCCGTACAATGGAGAATTCAACTTGTGGAAATGGTCTAAAAATTTTGGCGGCTTTTTAACTCAAAATGGCGGCCGTACAATGGAGAATTCAACTTGTGGAAATGGTCTAAAAATTTTGGCTTTTTAACTCAAAATGGCGGCCGTACAATGGAGAATGCAACTTATGGAAATGGTCTAAAAATTTTGTCTTCTTTTAAACACAAAATGGCGGCCGTACAATGGAGAATTCAACTTGTGGAAATGGTCTAAAAATTTTGGCGGCTTTTTAACTCAAAATGGCGGCCGTACAATGGAGAATTCAACTTGTGGAAATGGTCTAACAATTTTGGCGGCTTTTTAACTCAAAATAGCGGCCGTACAATAAAGAATTAAACTTGTGGAAATGGTCTAAAAATTTTGGCGGCTTTTAAATTCAAAATGGCGGCCGTACAATGCAGAATTCAACTTGTTGAAATGGTCTACAATTTTTGGCGGCTTTTTAAACTTTTACAATGGAGAATCAACTTGTGGAAATGGTCTAAAAATTTTGGCGGCTTTTTAACTCAAAATGGCGGCCGTACAATGGAGAATGCAACTTGTGGAAATGGTCTAAAAATTTTGGAGCCTTTTTTAACTCAAAATGGCGGCCGTACAATGGAGAATTCAACTTGTGGAAATGGTCTAAAAATTTTGGCGGCTTTTTAACTCAAAATGGCGGCCGTACAATGGAGAATTCAACTTGTGGAAATGGTCTAAAAATTTTGGCGGCTTTTTTAACTCAAAATGGCGGCCGTACAATGGAGAATTCAACTTGTGGAAATGGTCTAAAAATTTTGGCGGCTTTTTAACTCAAAATGGCGGCCGTACAATGGAGAATTCAACTTGTGGAAATGGTCTAAAAATTTTGGCGGCTTTTTAACTCAAAATGGCGGCCGTACAATGGAGAATTCAACTTGTGGAAATGGTCTAAAAATTTTGGCGGCTTTTTAACTCAAAATGGCGGCCGTACAATGGAGAATTCAACTTGTGGAAATGGTCTAAAAATTTTGGCGGCTTTTTTAACTCAAAATGGCGGCCGTACAATGGAGAATTCAACTTGTGGAAATGGTCTAAAAATTTTGGCGGCTTTTAAACTCAAAATGGCGGCCGTACAATGGAGAATTCAACTTGTGGAAATGGTCTAAAAATTTTGGCGGCTTTTTTAACTCAAAATGGCGGCCGTACAATGGAGAATTCAACTTGTGGAAATGGTCTAAAAATTTTGGCGCCTTTTTTACTCAAAATGGCGGCCGTACAATGGAGAATTCAACTTAGTGGAAATGGTCTAAAAATTTTGGCGGCTTTTAAACTCAAAATGGCGGCCGTACAATGGAGAATTCAACTTGTGGAAATGGTCTAAAAATTTTGGCGGCTTTTTAACTCAAAATGGCGGCCGTACAATGGAGAATTCAACTTGTGGAAATGGTCTAAAAATTTTGGCGGCTTTTAAACTCAAAATGGCGGCCGTACAATGGAGAATTCAACTTGTGGAAATGGTCTAAAAATTTTGGCGGCTTTTTAAACTCAAAATGGCGGCGTACAATGGAGAATTCAACTTGTGGAAATGGTCTAAAAATTTTGGCGGCTTTTAAACTCAAAATGGCGGCCGTACAATGGAGAATTCAACTTGTGGAAATGGTCTAAAAATTTTGGCGGCTTTTTAACTCAAAATGGCGGCCGTACAATGGAGAATTCAACTTGTGGAAATGGTCTAAAAATTTTGGCGGCTTTTTTAACTCAAAATGGCGGCCGTACAATGGAGAATTCAACTTGTGGAAATGGTCTAAAAATTTTGGCGGCTTTTTAAACTCAAAATGGCGGCCGTACAATGGAGAATTCAACTTGTGGAAATGGTCTAAAAATTTTGGCGGCTTTTAAACTCAAAATGGCGGCCGTACAATGGAGAATTCAACTTGTGGAAATGGTCTAAAAATTTTGGCGGCTTTTTTAAACTCAAAATGGCGGCCGTACAATGGAGAATTCAACTTGTGGAAATGGTCTAAAAATTTTGGCGGCTTTTAAACTCAAAATGGCGGCCGTACAATGGAGAATTCAACTTGTGGAAATGGTCTAAAAATTTTGGCGGCTTTTAAACTCAAAATGGCGGCCGTACAATGGAGAATTCAACTTGTGGAAATGGTCTAAAAATTTTGGCGGCTTTTTAAACTCAAAATGGCGGCCGTACAATGGAGAATTCAACTTGTGGAAATGGTCTAAAAATTTTGGCGGCTTTTTAAACTCAAAATGGCGGCCGTACAATGGAGAATTCAACTTGTGGAAATGGTCTAAAAATTTTGGCGGCTTTTTAACTCAAAATGGCGGCCGTACAATGGAGAATTCAACTTGTGGAAATGGTCTAAAAATTTTGGCGGCTTTTAAACTCAAAATGGCGGCCGTACAATGGAGAATTCAACTTGTGGAAATGGTCTAAAAATTTTGGCGCCTTTTTAAACTCAAAATGGCGGCCGTACAATGGAGAATTCAACTTGTGGAAATGGTCTAAAAATTTTGGCGGCTTTTTTAACTCAAAATGGCGGCCGTACAATGGAGAATTCAACTTGTGGAAATGGTCTAAAAATTTTGGCGGCTTTTTAACTCAAAATGGCGGCCGTACAATGGAGAATTCAACTTGTGGAAATGGTCTAAAAATTTTGGCGGCTTTTTTAACTCAAAATGGCGGCCGTACAATGGAGAATTCAACTTGTGGAAATGGTCTAAAAATTTTGGCGGCTTTTAAACTCAAAATGGCGGCCGTACAATGGAGAATTCAACTTGTGGAAATGGTCTAAAAATTTTGGAGCCTTTTTTACTCAAAATGGCGGCCTTACAATGGAGAATTCAACTTGTGGAAATGGTCTAAAAATTTTGGCGGCTTTTTCACTCAAAATGGCGGCCGTACAATGGAGAATTCAACTTGTGGAAATGGTCTAAAAATTTTGGCGCCTTTTTCAACTTGTGGAAATGGTCTAAAAATTTTGGCGGCTTTTTCACTCAAAATGGCGGCCGTACAATGGAGAATTCAACTTGTGGAAATGGTCTAAAAATTTTGGCGGCTTTTAAACTCAAAATGGCGGCCGTACAATGGAGAATTCAACTTGTGGAAATGGTCTAAAAATTTTGGCGGCTTTTAAACTCAAAATGGCGGCCGTACAATGGAGAATTCAACTTGTGGAAATGGTCTAAAAATTTTGGCGGCTTTTTAACTCAAAATGGCGGCCGTACAATGGAGAATTCAACTTGTGGAAATGGTCTAAAAATTTTGGCGGCTTTTTAACTCAAAATGGCGGCCGTACAATGGAGAATTCAACTTGTGGAAATGGTCTAAAAATTTTGGCGGCTTTTAAACTCAAAATGGCGGCCGTACAATGGAGAATTCAACTTGTGGAAATGGTCTAAAAATTTTGGCGGTTTTTAAACTCAAAATGGTGGCTGTACAATGGAGAATTCAACTTGTGGAAATGGTCTAAAAATTTTGGCGGCTTTTAAACTTAAAATGGCGGCCGTACAATGGAGAATTCAACTTGTGGAAATGGTCTAAAAATTTTAACGGCTTTTTAACTCAAAATGGCGGCCGTACATTGGAGAATTTAACTTGTGGAAATGGTCTAAAAATTTTGGCGGCTTTTAAACTCAAAATGGCGGCCGTACATTGGAGAATTCAACTTGTGGAGATGGTCTAAAAATTTTGGCGGCTTTTAAACTCAAAATGGCGGCCGTACATTGGAGAATTCAACTTGTGGAAATGGTCTAAAAATTGTGTGTACTATGGAGAATTCAACTTGTGGAAATGGTCTAAAAATGTTGGCAGCTTTTAAACTTAAAAAGGCGGCCGTACAATGGAGAATTCAACTTGTGGAAATGGTCTAAAAATTTTGGCGCCTTTTTAACTTAAAATGGCGGCCGTACAACGGAGAATGCAACTTGTGGAAATGGTCTAAAAATTTTGGCGGCTTTTAAACTCAAAATGGCGGCCGTACAATGGAGAATTCAACTTGTGGAAATGGTCTAAAAATTGTGGCGGCTTTTAAACTCAATATGGCGTCCGTACTATGGAGAATTCAACTTGTGGAAATGGTCTAAAAATGTTGGCAGCTTTTAAACTTAAAAAGGCGGCCGTACAATGGAGAATTCAACTTGTGGAAATGGTCTAAAAATTTTAACGGCTTTTTAACTCAAAATGGCGGCCGTACATTGGAGAATGCAACTTGTGGAAATGGTCTAAAAATTTTGGCGCCTTTTTAACTTAAAATGGCGGCCGTACAACGGAGAATGCAACTTGTGGAAATGGTCTAAAAATTTTGGCGGCTTTTAAACTCAAAATGGCGGCTGTACAATGGAGAATTAAACTTGTGGAAATGGCCAAAAAAATTTGGCGGCTTTTAAACTCAAAATGGGCCGTACAATGGAGAATGCAACTTGTGGAAATGTCTCAAAATGGCGGCCGTACAATGGAGAATTCAACTTGTGGAAATGGTCTAAAAATTTTGGCGGCTTTTAAACTCAAAATGGCGGCCGTACATTGGAGAATTCAACTTGTGGAAATGGTCTAAAAATTTTGGCGGCTTTTAAACTCAAAATGGCGGCCGTACAATGGAGAATTCAACTTGTGGAAATGGTCTAAAAATTTTGGCGGCTTTTTAACTCAAAATGGCGGCCGTACAATGGAGAATTCAACTTGTGGAAATGGTCTAAAAAATTTTTTGCGGCTTTTTAACTCTCAAAATGGCGGCCGTACAATGGAGAATCAACTTGTGGAAATGGTCTAAAAATTTTGGCGGCTTTTAAACTCAAAATGGCGGCCGTACAATGGAGAATTCAACTTGTGGAAATGGTCTAAAAATTTTGGCGGCTTTTAAACTCAAAATGGCGGCCGTACAATGGAGAATTCAACTTGTGGAAATGGTCTAAAAATTTTGGCGGCTTTTTAACTCAAAATGGCGGCCGTACAATGGAGAATTCAACTTGTGGAAATGGTCTAAAAATTTTGGCGCCTTTTTCAACTTGTGGAAATGGTCTAAAAATTTTGGCGGCTTTTTGACTCAAAATGGCGGCCGTACAATGGAGAATTCAACTTGTGGAAATGGTCTAAAAATTTTGGCGGCTTTTAAACTCAAAATGGCGGCCGTACAATGGAGAATTCAACTTGTGGAAATGGTCTAAAAATTTTGGCGGCTTTTTAACTCAAAATGGCGGCCGTACAATGGAGAATTCAACTTGTGGAAATGGTCTAAAAATTTTGGCGGCTTTTTAACTCAAAATGGCGGCCGTACAATGGAGAATTCAACTTGTGGAAATGGTCTAAAAATTTTGGCGGCTTTTAAACTCAAAATGGCGTACAATTGGAGAATTCAACTTGTGGAAATGGTCTAAAAATTTTGGCGGCTTTTTCACTCAAAATGGCGGCCGTACAATGGAGAATTCAACTTGTGGAAATGGTCTAAAAATTTTGGCGGCTTTTTAACTCAAAATGGCGGCCGTACAATGGAGAATTCAACTTGTGGAAATGGTCTAAAAATTTTGGCGGTTTTTTAACACAAAATGGTGGCTGTACAATGGAGAATTCAACTTGTGGAAATGGTCTAAAAATTTTGGCGGCTTTTTAACTCAAAATGGCGGCCGTACAATGGAGAATTCAACTTGTGGAAATGGTCTAAAAATTTTGGCGGCTTTTTAAACTCAAAATGGCGGCCGTACAATGGAGAATTCAACTTGTGGAAATGGTCTAAAAATTTTGGCGGCTTTTTAACTCAAAATGGCGGCCGTACAATGGAGAATTCAACTTGTGGAAATGGTCTAAAAATTTTGGCGGCTTTTTAAACTCAAAATGGCTAGGCCGTACAATGGAGAATTCAACTTGTGGAAATGGTCTAAAAATTTTGGCGGCTTTTTAAACTCAAAATGGCGGCCGTACAATGGAGAATTCAACTTGTGGAAATGGTCTAAAAATTTTGGCGGCTTTTTAAACTCAAAATGGCGGCCGTACAATGGAGAATTCAACTTGTGGAAATGGTCTAAAAATTTTGGCGCCTTTTTCTCAAAATGCGGCCGTCAAAATGGAGAATTCAACTTGTGGAAATGGTCTAAAAATTTTGGCGGCTTTTTCACTCAAAATGGCGGCCGTACAATGGAGAATTCAACTTGTGGAAATGGTCTAAAAATTTTGGCGGCTTTTAAACTCAAAATGGCGGCCGTACAATGGAGAATTCAACTTGTGGAAATGGTCTAAAAATTTTGGCGGCTTTTAAACTCAAAATGGCGGCCGTACAATGGAGAATTCAACTTGTGGAAATGGTCTAAAAATTTTGGCGGCTTTTTAACTCAAAATGGCGGCCGTACAATGGAGAATTCAACTTGTGGAAATGGTCTAAAAATTTTGGCGGCTTTTTTAACTCAAAATGGCGGCCGTACAATGGAGAATTCAACTTGTGGAAATGGTCTAAAAATTTTGGCGGCTTTTTAACTCAAAATGGCGGCCGTACAATGGAGAATTCAACTTGTGGAAATGGTCTAAAAATTTTGGCGGCTTTTAAACTCAAAATGGTGCGTACAATGAGATGCAACTTGTGGAAATGGTCTAAAAATTTTGGCGGCTTTTTAAACTCAAAATGGCGGCCGTACAATGGAGAATTCAACTTGTGGAAATGGTCTAAAAATTTTGGCGGCTTTTTAAACTCAAAATGGCGGCCGTACAATGGAGAATTCAACTTGTGGAAATGGTCTAAAAATTTTGGCGGCTTTTTAAACTCAAAATGGCGGCCGTACAATGGAGAATTCAACTTGTGGAAATGGTCTAAAAATTTTGGCGGCTTTTAAACTCAAAATGGCGGCCGTACAATGGAGAATTCAACTTGTGGAAATGGTCTAAAAATTTTGGCGGCTTTTTTTTAAACTCAAAATGGCGGCCGTACAATGGAGAATTCAACTTGTGGAAATGGTCTAAAAATTTTGGCGGCTTTTTTACCCAAACTTGTACAATGGAGAATTCAACTTGTGGAAATGGTCTAAAAATTTTGGCGGCTTTTAAACTCAAAATGGCGGCCGTACAATGGAGAATTCAACTTGTGGAAATGGTCTAAAAATTTTGGCGCCTTTTTCACTCAAAATGGCGGCCGTACAATGGAGAATTCAACTTGTGGAAATGGTCTAAAAATTTTGGCGGCTTTTTAACTCAAAATGGCGGCCGTACAATGGAGAATTCAACTTGTGGAAATGGTCTAAAAATTTTGGCGGCTTTTTAACTCAAAATGGCGGCCGTACAATGGAGAATGCAACTTGTGGAAATGGTCTAAAAATTTTGGCGCCTTTTTCAACTTGTGGAAATGGTCTAAAAATTTTGGCGGCTTTTTAACTCAAAATGGCGGCCGTACAATGGAGAATTCAACTTGTGGAAATGGTCTAAAAATTTTGGCGGCTTTTTAACTCAAAATGGCGGCCGTACAATGGAGAATTCAACTTGTGGAAATGGTCTAAAAATTTTGGCGGCTTTTTTAACTCAAAATGGCGGCCGTACAATGGAGAATTCAACTTGTGGAAATGGTCTAAAAATTTTGGCGGCTTTTTAACTCAAAATGGCGGCCGTACAATGGAGAATTCAACTTGTGGAAATGGTCTAAAAATTTTGGCGGCTTTTTAACTCAAAATGGCGGCCGTACAATGGAGAATTCAACTTGTGGAAATGGTCTAAAAATTTTGGCGGCTTTTTTTACTCAAAATGGCGGCCGTACAATGGAGAATTCAACTTGTGGAAATGGTCTAAAAATTTTGGCGGCTTTTTAACTCAAAATGGCGGCCGTACAATGGAGAATTCAACTTGTGGAAATGGTCTAAAAATTTTGGCGGCTTTTTTAACTCAAAATGGCGGCCGTACAATGGAGAATTCAACTTGTGGAAATGGTCTAAAAATTTTGGCGGCTTTTTAACTCAAAATGGCGGCCGTACAATGGAGAATTCAACTTGTGGAAATGGTCTAAAAATTTTGGCGGCTTTTAAACTCAAAATGGCGGCCGTACAATGGAGAATTCAACTTGTGGAAATGGTCTAAAAATTTTGGCGGCTTTTTTAAACTCAAAATGGCGGCCGTACAATGGAGAATTCAACTTGTGGAAATGGTCTAAAAATTTTGGCGGCTTTTTAAACTCAAAATGGCGGCCGTACAATGGAGAATTCAACTTGTGGAAATGGTCTAAAAATTTTGGCGGCTTTTAAACTCAAAATGGCGGCCGTACAATGGAGAATTCAACTTGTGGAAATGGTCTAAAAATTTTGGCGGCTTTTAAACTCAAAATGGCGGCCGTACAATGGAGAATTCAACTTGTGGAAATGGTCTAAAAATTTTGGCGGCTTTTTAAACTCAAAATGGCGGCCGTACAATGGAGAATTCAACTTGTGGAAATGGTCTAAAAATTTTTGGGCGGCTTTTAAACTCAAAATGGCGGCCGTACAATGGAGAATTCAACTTGTGGAAATGGTCTAAAAATTTTGGCGGCTTTTTAACTCAAAATGGCGGCCGTACAATGGAGAATTCAACTTGTGGAAATGGTCTAAAAATTTTGGCGGCTTTTTAACTCAAAATGGCGGCCGTACAATGGAGAATTCAACTTGTGGAAATGGTCTAAAAATTTTGGCGGCTTTTTTAACTCAAAATGGCGGCCGTACAATGGAGAATTCAACTTGTGGAAATGGTCTAAAAATTTTGGCGGCTTTTTAACTCAAAATGGCGGCCGTACAATGGAGAATTCAACTTGTGGAAATGGTCTAAAAATTTTGGCGGCTTTTTTAAACTCAAAATGGCGGCCGTACAATGGAGAATTCAACTTGTGGAAATGGTCTAAAAATTTTGGCGGCTTTTTAAACTCAAAATGGCGGCCGTACAATGGAGAATTCAACTTGTGGAAATGGTCTAAAAATTTTGGCGGCTTTTTAAACTCAAAATGGCGGCCGTACAATGGAGAATTCAACTTGTGGAAATGGTCTAAAAATTTTGGCGGCTTTTTAACTCAAAATGGCGGCCGTACAATGGAGAATTCAACTTGTGGAAATGGTCTAAAAATTTTGGCGGCTTTTTAAACTCAAAATGGCGGCCGTACAATGGAGAATTCAACTTGTGGAAATGGTCTAAAAATTTTGGCGGCTTTTAAACTCAAAATGGCGGCCGTACAATGGAGAATTCAACTTGTGGAAATGGTCTAAAAATTTTGGCGGCTTTTTTCAAAATGGCGGCCGTACAATGGAGAATTCAACTTGTGGAAATGGTCTAAAAATCTTGGCGGCTTTTAAACTTAAAATAGCGGCCGTACAATAAAGAATTAAACTTGTGGAAATGGTCTAAAAAGTTTGGCGGCTTTTAAATACAAAATGGCGGCCGTACAATGCAGAATTCCACTTGTTGAAATGGTCTACAATTTTTGGCGGCTTTTTAACTCAAAATGGCGGCCGTATAATGGAGAATGCAACTTATGAAAATGATCTAAAAAGTTTTGAGGCTTTTTAAACTCAAAATGGCGGCCGTACAATGGAGAATTCAACTTGTGGAAATGGTCTAAAAATTTTGGCGGCTTTTTAACTCAAAATGGCGGCCGTACAATGGAGAATTCAACTTGTGGAAATGGTCTAAAAATTTTGGCGGCTTTTTAACTCAAAATGGCGGCCGTACAATGGAGAATTCAACTTGTGGAAATGGTCTAAAAATTTTGGCGCCTTTTTTAAACTCAAAATGGCGGCCGTACAATGGAGAATTCAACTTGTGGAAATGGTCTAAAAATTTTGGCGGCTTTTTAACTCAAAATGGCGGCCGTACAATGGAGAATTCAACTTGTGGAAATGGTCTAAAAATTTTGGCGGCTTTTAAACTCAAAATGGCGGCGTACAATGGAGAATTCAACTTGTGGAAATGGTCTAAAAATTTTGGCGGCTTTTAAACTCAAAATGGCGGCCCGTACAATGGAGAATTCAACTTGTGGAAATGGTCTAAAAATTTTGGCGGCTTTTAAAACTCAAAATGGCGGCCGTACAATGGAGAATTCAACTTGTGGAAATGGTCTAAAAATTTTGGCGGCTTTTTCACTCAAAATGGCGGCCGTACAATGGAGAATTCAACTTGTGGAAATGGTCTAAAAATTTTGGCGGCTTTTTAACTCAAAATGGCGGCCGTACAATGGAGAATTCAACTTGTGGAAATGGTCTAAAAATTTTGGCGGCTTTTTAAACTCAAAATGGCGGCCGTACAATGGAGAATTCAACTTGTGGAAATGGTCTAAAAATTTTGGCGGCTTTTTAACTCAAAATGGCGGCCGTACAATGCAGAATTCAACTTGTGGAAATGGTCTAAAAATTTTGGCGGCTTTTTAACTCAAAATGGCGGCCGTACAATGGAGAATTCAACTTGTGGAAATGGTCTAAAAATTTTGGCGGCTTTTTAAACTCAAAATGGCGGCCGTACAATGGAGAATTCAACTTGTGGAAATGGTCTAAAAATTTTGGCGCCTTTTAATATCAAAATGGCGGCCGTACAATGGAGAATTCAACTTGTGGAAATGGTCTAAAAATTTTGGCGGCTTTTTAACTCAAAATGGCGGCCGTACAATGGAGAATTCAACTTGTGGAAATGGTCTAAAAATTTTGGCGGCTTTTAAACTCAAAATGGCGGCCGTACAATGGAGAATTCAACTTGTGGAAATGGTCTAAAAATTTTGGCGGCTTTTTTAAACTCAAAATGGCGGCCGTACAATGGAGAATTCAACTTGTGGAAATGGTCTAAAATTTTAATTTCTAACTTGTGGAAATGGTCTAAAAATTTTGGCGGCTTTTTAACTCAAAATGGCGGCCGTACAATGGAGAATTCAACTTGTGGAAATGGTCTAAAAATTTTGGCGGCTTTTAAACTCAAAATGGCGGCCGTACAATGGAGAATTCAACTTGTGGAAATGGTCTAAAAATTTTGGCGGCTTTTAAACTCAAAATGGCGGCCGTACAATGGAGAATTCAACTTGTGGAAATGGTCTAAAAATTTTGGCGGCTTTTAAACTCAAAATGGCGGCCGTACAATGGAGAATTCAACTTGTGGAAATGGTCTAAAAATTTTGGCGGCTTTTTAAACTCAAAATGGCGGCCGTACAATGGAGAATTCAACTTGTGGAAATGGTCTAAAAATTTTGGCGGCTTTTAAACTCAAAATGGCGGCCGTACAATGGAGAATTCAACTTGTGGAAATGGTCTAAAAATTTTGGCGGCTTTTAAACTCAAAATGGCGGCCGTACAATGGAGAATTCAACTTGTGGAAATGGTCTAAAAATTTTGGCGGCTTTTAAACTCAAAATGGCGGCCGTACAATGGAGAATTCAACTTGTGGAAATGGTCTAAAAATTTTGGCGGCTTTTTAACTCAAAATGGCGGCCGTACAATGGAGAATTCAACTTGTGGAAATGGTCTAAAAATTTTGGCGGCTTTTAAACTCAAAATGGCGGCCGTACAATGGAGAATTCAACTTGTGGAAATGGTCTAAAAATTTTGGCGGCTTTTTAAACTCAAAATGGCGGCCGTACAATGGAGAATTCAACTTGTGGAAATGGTCTAAAAATTTTGGCGGCTTTTAAACTCAAAATGGCGGCCGTACAATGGAGAATTCAACTTGTGGAAATGGTCTAAAAATTTTGGCGGCTTTTAAACTCAAAATGGCGGCCGTACAATGGAGAATTCAACTTGTGGAAATGGTCTAAAAATTTTGGCGGCTTTTAAACTCAAAATGGCGGCCGTACAATGGAGAATACAACTTGTGGAAATGGTCTAAAAATTTTGGCGGCTTTTTAACTCAAAATGGCGGCCGTACAATGGAGAATTCAACTTGTGGAAATGGTCTAAAAATTTTGGCGGCTTTTAAACTCAAAATGGCGGCCGTACAATGGAGAATTCAACTTGTGGAAATGGTCTAAAAATTTTGGCGGCTTTTTAACTCAAAATGGCGGCCGTACAATGGAGAATTCAACTTGTGGAAATGGTCTAAAAATTTTGGCGGCTTTTTAACTCAAAATGGCGGCCGTACAATGGAGAATTCAACTTGTGGAAATGGTCTAAAAATTTTGGCGGCTTTTTAACTCAAAATGGCGGCCGTACAATGGAGAATTCAACTTGTGGAAATGGTCTAAAAATTTTGGCGGCTTTTTAAACTCAAAATGGCGGCCGTACAATGGAGAATTCAACTTGTGGAAATGGTCTAAAAATTTTGGCGGCTTTTTAACTCAAAATGGCGGCCGTACAATGGAGAATTCAACTTGTGGAAATGGTCTAAAAATTTTGGCGGCTTTTTAAACTCAAAATGGCGGCCGTACAATGGAGAATTCAACTTGTGGAAATGGTCTAAAAATTTTGGCGGCTTTTTAAACTCAAAATGGCGGCCGTACAATGGAGAATTCAACTTGTGGAAATGGTCTAAAAATTTTGGCGGCTTTTAAACTCAAAATGGCGGCCGTACAATGGAGAATTCAACTTGTGGAAATGGTCTAAAAATTTTGGCGGCTTTTTAACTCAAAATGGCGGCCGTACAATGGAGAATTCAACTTGTGGAAATGGTCTAAAAATTTTGGCGGCTTTTAAACTCAAAATGGCGGCCGTACAATGGAGAATTCAACTTGTGGAAATGGTCTAAAAATTTTGGCGGCTTTTTAACTCAAAATGGCGGCCGTACAATGGAGAATTCAACTTGTGGAAATGGTCTAAAAATTTTGGCGGCTTTTTAAACTCAAAATTTGGGGCTTCTTTTTACTCAAAATGGCGGCCGTACAATGGAGAATTCAACTTGTGGAAATGGTCTAAAAATTTTGGCGGCTTTTAAACTCAAAATGGCGGCCGTACAATGGAGAATTCAACTTGTGGAAATGGTCTAAAAATTTTGGCGGCTTTTTTAACTCAAAATGGCGGCCGTACAATGGAGAATTCAACTTGTGGAAATGGTCTAAAAATTTTGGCGGCTTTTTAAACTCAAAATGGCGGCCGTACAATGGAGAATTCAACTTGTGGAAATGGTCTAAAAATTTTGGCGGCTTTTTAAACTCAAAATGGCGGCCGTACAATGGAGAATTCAACTTGTGGTGGAAATGGTCTAAAAATTTTGGCGGCTTTTTCACTCAAAATGGCGGCCGTACAATGGAGAATTCAACTTGTGGAAATGGTCTAAAAATTTTGGCGGCTTTTAAACTCAAAATGGCGGCCGTACAATGGAGAATTCAACTTGTGGAAATGGTCTAAAAATTTTGGCGGCTTTTTAACTCAAAATGGCGGCCGTACAATGGACAATGGAAATGGTAAATTAGAAATGAAAATGGTTTACTCAAAATGGGCCGTACAATGGAGAATTCAACTTGTGGAAATGGTCTAAAAATTTTGGCGGCTTTTTAACTCAAAATGGCGGCCGTACAATGGAGAATTCAACTTGTGGAAATGGTCTAAAAATTTTGGCGGCTTTTTAAACTCAAAATGGCGGCCGTACAATGGAGAATTCAACTTGTGGAAATGGTCTAAAAATTTTGGCGGCTTTTTTAACTCAAAATGGCGGCCGTACAATGGAGAATTCAACTTGTGGAAATGGTCTAAAAATTTTGGCGGCTTTTTAAACTCAAAATGGCGGCCGTACAATGGAGAATTCAACTTGTGGAAATGGTCTAAAAATTTTGGCGCCTTTTTAATCAAAATGGCGGCCGTACAATGGAGAATTCAACTTGTGGAAATGGTCTAAAAATTTTGGCGGCTTTTAAACTCAAAATGGCGGCCGTACAATGGAGAATTCAACTTGTGGAAATGGTCTAAAAATTTTGGCGGCTTTTTAAACTCAAAATGGCGGCCGTACAATGGAGAATGCAACTTGTGGAAATGGTCTAAAAATTTTGGCGGCTTTTTTAACTCAAAATGGCGGCCGTACAATGGAGAATTCAACTTGTGGAAATGGTCTAAAAATTTTGGCGGCTTTTTTAACTCAAAATGGCGGCCGTACAATGGAGAATTCAACTTGTGGAAATGGTCTAAAAATTTTGGCGGCTTTTTAACTCAAAATGGCGGCCGTACAATGGAGAATTCAACTTGTGGAAATGGTCTAAAAATTTTGGCGGCTTTTTAAACTCAAAATGGCGGCCGTACAATGGAGAATTCAACTTGTGGAAATGGTCTAAAAATTTTGGCGGCTTTTAAACTCAAAATGGCGGCCGTACAATGGAGAATTCAACTTGTGGAAATGGTCTAAAAATTTTGGCGGCTTTTAAACTCAAAATGGCGGCCGTACAATGGAGAATTCAACTTGTGGAAATGGTCTAAAAATTTTGGCCTTTTTTTCAAAACTCTAAAATTTTGGGGCTTTTTCACTCAAAATGGCGGCCGTACAATGGAGAATTCAACTTGTGGAAATGGTCTAAAAATTTTGGCGGCTTTTTAAACTCAAAATGGCGGCCGTACAATGGAGAATTCAACTTGTGGAAATGGTCTAAAAATTTTGGCGGCTTTTTAACTCAAAATGGCGGCCGTACAATGGAGAATGCAACTTGTGGAAATGGTCTAAAAATTTTGGCGGCTTTTTAACTCAAAATGGCGGCCGTACAATGGAGAATTCAACTTGTGGAAATGGTCTAAAAATTTTGGCGGCTTTTTAAACTCAAAATGGCGGCCGTACAATGGAGAATTCAACTTGTGGAAATGGTCTAAAAATTTTGGCGGCTTTTTAACTCAAAATGGCGGCCGTACAATGGAGAATTCAACTTGTGGAAATGGTCTAAAAATTTTGGCGGCTTTTAAACTCAAAATGGCGGCCGTACAATGGAGAATTCAACTTGTGGAAATGGTCTAAAAATTTTGGCGGCTTTTTAACTCAAAATGGCGGCCGTACAATGGAGAATTCAACTTGTGGAAATGGTCTAAAAATTTTGGCGGCTTTTTAACTCAAAATGGCGGCCGTACAATGGAGAATTCAACTTGTGGAAATGGTCTAAAAATTTTTTTTTAAACTCGTACAATGGAGAATTCAACTTGTGGAAATGGTCTAAAAATTTTGGCGGCTTTTAAACTCAAAATGGCGGCCGTACAATGGAGAATTCAACTTGTGGAAATGGTCTAAAAATTTTGGCGGCTTTTAAACTCAAAATGGCGGCCGTACAATGGAGAATTGCAACTTGTGGAAATGGTCTAAAAATTTTGGCGGCTTTTAAACTCAAAATGGCGGCCGTACAATGGAGAATTCAACTTGTGGAAATGGTCTAAAAATTTTGGCGGCTTTTAAACTCAAAATGGCGGCCGTACAATGGAGAATTCAACTTGTGGAAATGGTCTAAAAATTTTGGCGGCTTTTAAACTCAAAATGGCGGCCGTACAATGGAGAATTCAACTTGTGGAAATGGTCTAAAAATTTTGGCGGCTTTTTAAACTCAAAATGGCGGCCGTACAATGGAGAATTCAACTTGTGGAAATGGTCTAAAAATTTTGGCGGCTTTTAAACTCAAAATGGCGGCCGTACAATGGAGAATGCAACTTGTGGAAATGGTCTAAAAATTTTGGCGGCTTTTTAACTCAAAATGGCGGCCGTACAATGGAGAATTCAACTTGTGGAAATGGTCTAAAAATTTTGGCGGCTTTTAAACTCAAAATGGCGGCCGTACAATGGAGAATGCAACTTGTGGAAATGGTCTAAAAATTTTGGCGGCTTTTTTTAACTCAAAATGGCGGCCGTACAATGGAGAATTCAACTTGTGGAAATGGTCTAAAAATTTTGGCGGCTTTTTTAACTCAAAATGGCGGCCGTACAATGGAGAATTCAACTTGTGGAAATGGTCTAAAAATTTTGGCGGCTTTTTAACTCAAAATGGCGGCCGTACAATGGAGAATTCAACTTGTGGAAATGGTCTAAAAATTTTGGCGGCTTTTTAAACTCAAAATGGCGGCCGTACAATGGAGAATTCAACTTGTGGAAATGGTCTAAAAATTTTGGCGGCTTTTAAACTCAAAATGGCGGCCGTACAATGGAGAATTCAACTTGTGGAAATGGTCTAAAAATTTTGGCGGCTTTTAAACTCAAAATGGCGGCCGTACAATGGAGAATTCAACTTGTGGAAATGGTCTAAAAATTTTGGCGGCTTTTTAAACTCAAAATGGCGGCCGTACAATGGAGAATTCAACTTGTGGAAATGGTCTAAAAATTTTGGCGGCTTTTTAAACTCAAAATGGCGGCCGTACAATGGAGAATTCAACTTGTGGAAATGGTCTAAAAATTTTGGCGGCTTTTAAACTCAAAATGGCGGCCGTACAATGGAGAATTCAACTTGTGGAAATGGTCTAAAAATTTTGGCGGCTTTTAAACTCAAAATGGCGGCCGTACAATGGAGAATGCAACTTGTGGAAATGGTCTAAAAATTTTGGCGGCTTTTAAACTCAAAATGGCGGCCGTACAATGGAGAATGCAACTTGTGGAAATGGTCTAAAAATTTTGTTTTCGGCTTTTTAACTCAAAATGGCGGCCGTACAATGGAGAATTCAACTTGTGGAAATGGTCTAAAAATTTTGGCGGCTTTTAAACTCAAAATGGCGGCCGTACAATGGAGAATTCAACTTGTGGAAATGGTCTAAAAATTTTGGCGGCTTTTTAACTCAAAATGGCGGCCGTACAATGGAGAATTCAACTTGTGGAAATGGTCTAAAAATTTTGGCGCCTTTTTAAACTCAAAATGGCGGCCGTACAATGGAGAATTCAACTTGTGGAAATGGTCTAAAAATTTTGGCGGCTTTTTAAACTCAAAATGGCGGCCGTACAATGGAGAATTCAACTTGTGGAAATGGTCTAAAAATTTTGGCGGCTTTTTAAACTCAAAATGGCGGCCGTACAATGGAGAATTCAACTTGTGGAAATGGTCTAAAAATTTTGGCGGCTTTTAAACTCAAAATGGCGGCCGTACAATGGAGAATTCAACTTGTGGAAATGGTCTAAAAATTTTGGCGGCTTTTAAACTCAAAATGTGTACAATGGAGAATTTGTGGAAATGGTCTAAAAATTTTGGCGGCTTTTTAAACTCAAAATGGCGGCCGTACAATGGAGAATTCAACTTGTGGAAATGGTCTAAAAATTTTGGCGGCTTTTTAAACTCAAAATGGCGGCCGTACAATGGAGAATTCAACTTGTGGAAATGGTCTAAAAATTTTGGCGGCTTTTAAACTCAAAATGGCGGCCGTACAATGGAGAATTCAACTTGTGGAAATGGTCTAAAAATTTTGGCGGCTTTTAAACTCAAAATGGCGGCCGTACAATGGAGAATTCAACTTGTGGAAATGGTCTAAAAATTTTGGCGGCTTTTAAACTCAAAATGGCGGCCGTACAATGGAGAATTCAACTTGTGGAAATGGTCTAAAAATTTTGGCGGCTTTTTAACTCAAAATGGCGGCCGTACAATGGAGAATTCAACTTGTGGAAATGGTCTAAAAATTTTGGCGGCTTTTTAAACTCAAAATGGCGGCCGTACAATGGAGAATTCAACTTGTGGAAATGGTCTAAAAATTTTGGCGGCTTTTAAACTCAAAATGGCGGCCGTACAATGGAGAATTCAACTTGTGGAAATGGTCTAAAAATTTTGGCGGCTTTTTAAACTCAAAATGGCGGCCGTACAATGGAGAATTCAACTTGTGGAAATGGTCTAAAAATTTTGGCGGCTTTTTAACTCAAAATGGCGGCCGTACAATGGAGAATTCAACTTGTGGAAATGGTCTAAAAATTTTGGCGGCTTTTAAACTCAAAATGGCGGCCGTACAATGGAGAATGCAACTTGTGGAAATGGTCTAAAAATTTTGGCGGCTTTTTAACTCAAAATGGCGGCCGTACAATGGAGAATTCAACTTGTGGAAATGGTCTAAAAATTTTGGCGGCCTTTTAAACTCAAAATGGCGGCCGTACAATGGAGAATGCAACTTATTGGAAATGGTTCTAAAAATTTTGGCGGCTTTTTAACTCAAAATGGCGGCCGTACAATGGAGAATTCAACTTGTGGAAATGGTCTAAAAATTTTGGCGGCTTTTAAACTCAAAATGGCGGCCGTACAATGGAGAATTCAACTTGTGGAAATGGTCTAAAAATTTTGGCGGCTTTTTAAACTCAAAATGGCGGCCGTACAATGGAGAATTCAACTTGTGGAAATGGTCTAAAAATTTTGGCGGCTTTTAAACTCAAAATGGCGGCCGTACAATGGAGAATTCAACTTGTGGAAATGGTCTAAAAATTTTGGCGGCTTTTAAACTCAAAATGGCGGCCGTACAATGGAGAATTCAACTTGTGGAAATGGTCTAAAAATTTTGGCGGCTTTTAAACTCAAAATGGCGGCCGTACAATGGAGAATTTAACTTGTGGAAATGGTCTAAAAATTTTGGCGGCTTTTAAACTCAAAATGGCGGCCGTACAATGGAGAATTCAACTTGTGGAAATGGTCTAAAAATTTTGGCGGCTTTTTTCAAAATGGGGCCGTACAATGGATTCAACTCAAAATGGCGGCCGTACAATGGAGAATTCAACTTGTGGAAATGGTCTAAAAATTTTGGCGGCTTTTAAACTCAAAATGGCGGCCGTACAATGGAGAATTCAACTTGTGGAAATGGTCTAAAAATTTTGGCGGCTTTTAAACTCAAAATGGCGGCCGTACAATGGAGAATTCAACTTGTGGAAATGGTCTAAAAATTTTGGCGGCTTTTAAACTCAAAATGGCGGCCGTACAATGGAGAATTCAACTTGTGGAAATGGTCTAAAAATTTTGGCGGCTTTTTAAACTCAAAATGGCGGCCGTACAATGGAGAATGCAACTTGTGGAAATGGTCTAAAAATTTTGGCCTTATGGCTTTTAAACTCAAAATGGCGGCCGTACAATGGAGAATGCAACTTGTGGAAATGGTCTAAAAATTTTGGCGGCTTTTAAACTCAAAATGGCGGCCGTACAATGGAGAATTCAACTTGTGGAAATGGTCTAAAAATTTTGGCGGCTTTTAAACTCAAAATGGCGGCCGTACAATGGAGAATTCAACTTGTGGAAATGGTCTAAAAATTTTGGCGGCTTTTAAACTCAAAATGGCGGCCGTACAATGGAGAATTCAACTTGTGGAAATGGTCTAAAAATTTTGGCGCCTTTTAAACTCAAAATGGCGGCCGTACAATGGAGAATTCAACTTGTGGAAATGGTCTAAAAATTTTGGCGGCTTTTTAAACTCAAAATGGCGGCCGTACAATGGAGAATTCAACTTGTGGAAATGGTCTAAAAATTTTGGCGGCTTTTAAACTCAAAATGGCGGCCGTACAATGGAGAATTCAACTTGTGGAAATGGTCTAAAAATTTTGGTTATTTGGGCTTTTTAACTCAAAATGGCGGCCGTACAATGGAGAATTCAACTTGTGGAAATGGTCTAAAAATTTTGGCGGCTTTTAACTTTTAAACTCAAAATGGCGGCCGTACAATGGAGAATTCAACTTGTGGAAATGGTCTAAAAATTTTGGCGGCTTTTTAAACTCAAAATGGCGGCCGTACAATGGAGAATTCAACTTGTGGAAATGGTCTAAAAATTTTGGCGGCTTTTAAACTCAAAATGGCGGCCGTACAATGGAGAATTCAACTTGTGGAAATGGTCTAAAAATTTTGGCGGCTTTTTAACTCAAAATGGCGGCCGTACAATGGAGAATTCAACTTGTGGAAATGGTCTAAAAATTTTGGCGGCTTTTAAACTCAAAATGGCGGCCGTACAATGGAGAATTCAACTTGTGGAAATGGTCTAAAAATTTTGGCGGCTTTTAAACTCAAAATGGCGGCCGTACAATGGAGAATTCAACTTGTGGAAATGGTCTAAAAATTTTGGCGGCTTTTAAACTCAAAATGGCGGCCGTACAATGGAGAATTCAACTTGTGGAAATGGTCTAAAAATTTTGGCGGCTTTTAAACTCAAAATGGCGGCCGTACAATGGAGAATTCAACTTGTGGAAATGGTCTAAAAATTTTGGCGGCTTTTAAACTCAAAATGGCGGCCGTACAATGGAGAATTCAACTTGTGAAAATTGTCAACAAATTTTGGCGGCTTTTAAACTCAACTTGACGGCCGAACAATGGAGAATGCAACTTGTGGAAATGGTCCAAAAATTTTGGCGGCTTTTAAACTCAAAATGGCGGCCGTACAATGGAGAATTCAACTTGTGGAAATGGTCAAAAAATGTTGGCGGCTTTTTAACTCAAAATGGCGGCCGTACAATGGAGAATTCAACTTGTGAAAATTGTCAACAAATTTTGGCGGCTTTTAAACTCAAAATGGCGGCCGTACAATGGAGAATGCAACTTGTGGAAATGGTCCAAAAATTTTGGCGGCTTTTAAACACAAAATGGCGGCCGTACAATGGAGAATTCAACTTGTGGAAATGGTCTAAAAATTTTGCCGGATTTTAAACTCAAAATGGCCGTACAATGGAGAATTTAACTTGTGGAAATGGTCTAAAAATTTTGGCGGCTTTTAAACTCAAAATGGCGGCCGTACAATGGAGAATTCAACTTGTGGAAATGGTCAACAAATGTTGGCGGCTTTTTAACTCAAAATGGCGGCCGTACAATGGAGAATTCAACTTGTGGTAATGGTCAACAAATGTTGGCGTCTTTTAAACACAAAATGGCGGACGTACAATGGAGAATTCAACTTGTGGTAATGGTCAACAAATGTTGGCGGCTTCTAAACTCAAAATGGCGGCCGTACAATGGAGAATGCAACTTGTGGAAATGGTCTAAAAATTTTGGCGGCTTTTAAACTCAAAATGGCGGCCGTACAATGGAGAATTCAACTTGTGGAAATGGTCTAAAAATTTTGGCGGCTTTTTAACTCAAAATGGCGGCCGTACAATGGAGAATTCAACTTGTGGAAATGGTCTAAAAATTTTGGCGGCTTCTAAATGGGCGTAAATGATTTGGTTAAATGGTCTAAAAATTTTGGCGGCTTTTTAACTCAAAATGGCGGCCGTACAATGGAGAATTCAACTTGTGGAAATGGTCTAAAAATTTTGGAGCCTTTTTTACTCAAAATGGCGGCCGTACAATGGAGAATTCAACTTGTGGAAATGGTCTAAAAATTTTGGCGGCTTTTAAACTCAAAATGGCGGCCGTACAATAGAGAATTCAACTTGTGGAAATGGTCTAAAAATTTTGGCGTCTTTTAAACTCAAAATGGCGGCCGTACAATGGAGAATGCAACTTGTGGAAATGGTCTAAAAATTTTGGCGGCTTTTAAACTCAAAATGGCGGCCGTACAATAGAGAATTCAACTTGTGGAAATGGTCTAAAAATTTTGGCGGCTTTTAAACTCAAAATGGCGGCCGTACAATGGAGAATTCAACTTGTGGAAATTTTTTTTTTTTTTTTTTTTTTAACGTTTAATATATATTTGTTGAATCTACTCTTAAATTAGAGCCTAACAACAAGTTTGAGATATTTTTCTTAGACTAGTACTTAAGATAAATCCTGGGGATATTGCAGGCGGCCCTAATCACTTGTTATTGGGTTGGTCTGTCATTTCTTTTAAGACGAGTTCTATTATTAGTTCGCGTAAGGGAATTGGCAAGAACATTTGGGTGTGCATCCAGTTTCGCAGAATACTTTAGTTGTTGAGTACCTATTTCAGATTTTACGCTAGGTATATTTAGATCATTTTGAAAGTTGTCGTTTCGTATAAACGGGGCTCCCCGTGATTGATCTTAAAATCTTCGACTGCGCTCTTTGTATAATATCGACATTGCTGGTACTTGCATTTCCCCATAGTACGGCTCCGTAAGTCCAGATGGGTTTCAGTACGGAGTTGTATAGGAGGACTTTATACTCCAGACGTAGAGGGGACCGAGCATTGATGATCCAATGTAGGCTACTCGCTTTCAGTTTAAGCTGTGACTTTTTTGCTTCGATGTGCTTGCGCCAAGTTAGTCTTCTGTCTAGGTGGATGCCAAGGTAAGTGACATCCACGGCTTGAGGAACTGGTACGTTGTTTAGCATTAGAGCTGGACAGTTTCTTCTGTTAAGCGTAAATGTAACATGTTTGCATTTCTGCTCGTTGACCCGGATACGCCAGGTTGCTAGCCATTCCTCTACCACCTTAAGGTGTTCCTCTAGTTTTGCAGAGGCTTGTATTGGGCATTTGGATCTGCTAAGGATTGCCGTGTCATCGGCAAAAGTGGACGTTGTAAGTCCTAAACTCGTTGGTAAGTCTGCAGTGTACAGCAGGTAGAGCAATGGGCCGAGTACACTGCCTTGCGGTACACCAGCTTTGATTTCAAAATCAGCGGAGACGGAGCCATTACATCTTACAGCGAATTTCCTATTGTAAAGGTAAGATTCCATGAGTTTGTGTGTGTACTGTGGCAGTTTTTGCCGGATTTTGAACATCAGACCCTCCAGCCAGACTCTATCGAAAGCCTGGGCAACGTCGAGAAAGACAGCCGCACAGTATTCTTTTAGTTCGAATGCTGTTCGTATTTCGGATGTTATGCGATTGACTTGTTCAATTGTACCATGTTTTTCGCGGAAGCCAAACTGGTGTGAAGGGATTGTGTTCTCCGATGCCAGAAATGAGTTTAGGCGGATCTGCAGGACCTTTTCAAAAAGCTTCGAAAGACATGGCAGCAAACTAATTGGCCTATAGGATGATGGCTGGGTTTTGTCCTTTCCCACTTTAGGAATCATGATGATAGTGGACTTTTTCCATGTTCTTGGGAAGTAGCCAATTTTTATTATAGCGTTGAACAGTTTGCAGATATATTGTATTGCAATGATAGGGAGTTCTAGGATCATTTTCGGTGTGATTAGGTCATGGCCAGGGGCTTTTTTCGGCTTTATGTGGTTTTTAATAACTGCAGTGATCTCGTCCGATTGGAGTTCCGAGTACTCACTATCCGTTAATGTGTTCGAAGGGGGAAGTACAGATGAGTTTGATGTTGGATTTGGCTGGAAAACCATTTTAAGATGTGTGGCAAATACGGATGCCCTCTCTTCGTCACTGCGGGCCCATCCACCGGTTGGACTCCTTATCGGTGAAATTGTCTCTGTAGGAGCGCTTAAAGTTGGGTGGGCTTTCCACAGAGGATGTTTAGTGCTGGTTGGACTGAGCTTTTCTATGTATTTCCTTTGAGCCCAGCTTTCCTCTTGTCTTAACGCCTTGGAGAGGTTGCGATTAGCTTGCCTTAGGCGAAGTTTTGCTGCTGGTGATCGAGTAATCTGCCATTCTCTTCTTAGACGTCGTTTTTCCGTTACTAATTGTTCTATCCGCCGGTTCGTAGGCCTGTCAACAGGTTTGGTGTAAGAAGAGGCATGTGGAGTAGATACTCTTGCTGCAGCTCCCATCATCGACTCAAGTGCAGAGACGCACATATCAATGTCCTCTGCAGCATCCAGTTTCGGCGAACAGTCAATGTGGGCACTCATGTACATTTTAAATTTAAGCCAATTTGTTTTGTTGTTTGTAAGCCTATATGGGCGATCAAGTACTTGAGGTCTTGTTAATAATGTGAATAGCACTGGAGAGTGATCGGAAGTTAAATCTAGTAGTGTTTCCGCAGTGATCCGATTACGTGGAATCCTCTTGGTTACTGCGAAATCAATCAAGTCAGGCACTTTCTGTGGATCTGTGGGCCAATAAGTAGGCCTACCCGGTGAGACGCAATCCATCTTATTGAGAGGGTTGACTATTGTGTTGTACAACTGCTTTCCTTTAGGATTTACCAGGCGAGATCCCCAGTGCGTATGTTTGGCGTTATAGTCCCCTGCTGCAATGAAGCGATCTCCGAGTGTGTTAAAGAAATCGGTAAATTCCTTTTCAGAGATTGAGAAGCGTGGTGGGCAGTACAGGGCGACCAGTGTAGTGTTGCCGCAGCTGGTTTGGACGGTTATAGCAGTTGCTTGTAGGTGCTGTGTTTCAAATCTGTTGAGGAACGAGTGTTTTATACGGTTTTTGATTAGGATACCGGTCCCGCCATGAGCTTTTCCGTCTGGATGGTTTGTTGCGTAGAAGGTATATTTTGGTATTTGAAAATTATTTTTTGATGTTAAATGTGTTTCCGAAATCAGCAAAACGTCGATTTCACTTGAGTCTAGGAATAGTTGCAGTTCATTTTTGTGCTTGGAGATGCCGTTAGCATTCCAAAGACATAGACGTAGGGAAGCCATTATTTATTCTCGATAAGCTTCTGGATAAGCAGGTTTTGATTCCGCATCAGTTCGTGCATACAGTTTTGCATGAACGTCATAAAAGTGGTCATGTTTTGATTGAGTGAGATCAATAGGGCCTCTAGACCACTTGGAGTTTGCTGGCCAAGCTCTGGTGCGCTAGGTTGCGGATTCTGTAGATGGCGGAGTGACGGGGTCTCTTTCGCGGGCTCCGTCTGTCCAGTTCGGAGCACACTAGCGAAGGATACACTAGGACTGGTTGTAGCAGTCATGTTGGATGATCTAACAGCCTTGGCGAAGAAAACCTCCGGTGTAGTTTTGGAGGCGTTGAAGATGATTTTTGGTCCAGCTGGGGGTTTGCGCCCGTTTAGGTGTGATTTAAGATCCTTAAAGACAGGACATCCTCTGTAGTTGGCCGTGTGGTTCCCTCCACAGTTGCTGCATAGTCTTAGTGCGACGTTGTTTCTGTCCTTGGTGCAAATTCCATCTTCATGATGTTCGCCGCAGCCAACACACACTGACCTAAGATTGCAATTGTTAGAGGTGTGGTTGTATTCCTGGCAGTTTTTACACTGCGGTGGTTGGCGTCTCTTATGGGGCTCCTCTACGGTGATTCTTCTGTGCAATAGAAGCTGTAGGTTGTAGATCGGGTGCACTTCATTTGGCTTCGACCGCTTTGCATCTGGTTGGAGCTCGATTTTAAAGAGCGGCTGTGCGACTTTGTTCCTGTTGATGATGTTGACAACGGACTTGACCGCAAACCCTTTTTCGACCAACGCGTCTGCTATTTCTTGAATAGGGACCGATGGCTCAATCCCCTTTAACACAACCTGGAGCCCTTTACTGCTTTTTAGTTGGTAGGTATAGAAGTTGATGTTAGCATTACGGAGGTACTTTTCGATGATGCGGAAATTGTCCTCAGTTTGGGCTTGACATTTAATTTCTTTAATGTTACCCCTATTGAGAGGGGTTACAACAAAGTTATTTGCCCCTACTGTTTCTACTAGCTTCGAAATCAGGGCGCTGCAGTTGGCTCCACGGATGTATAAAGGGGGTGGTCTAGCCGATTTAACTTTATCTACAGCGCCGGCTTGATCGTCTTGCTGATCGGCAAGAATTTTAAAACGATTCCCGCTAAGGGGTGCTACTCGTTCATTTGGTTTGGTTATTTTCGGCGTATTGCCACTTTTTTTCTTTTGCGGGCTTAGCTTCCGCTTAGTTATTTTAATATATCTGTCCATTCCAGTTTGGACAGAAGTCGTTGGGTTTACTATTGTGGCTGACTCTGGGCGACTTGTCGTTGACGGCTTGAGGCAGGTCAATACTTCGGCAGACGTTGCAGTAGTTGCTGTCAACGAGCTGACGGTGCTGGTTGGTGCAATCGGTGACCCAGTTATCGATATTGATGGAGAAGCACACTGCTCTCTCCACGGTAGGTTGCTGTTAATTGCTGAGTGGCTGGCACTTTCGGTGTTATTGCTTACGTTAGCATTCGGTGGGGTCGGCGACACCACCGAAAAGTACGCGTTGTTGCGTTGGACCGAGAGTCGACGCTCACGTTGTTGTTGTACAATTAGTTCTTGTAGCTGTTGCTGGTGGGGATCGAGAGAGCTTGGGCCCGAATTGGTGGACATGGCTTTTGTAAAAATTACGCACATTGTTGTTGCAACTTAGTATTTATTGCTATTAGAGCAGTCTAATAGCAATATGATTGTAAATAGGCGTCTCTGAGGCGACTGAGAGCCCTACACAACTTTTTGCAAACGCAGACTTTTTTTTTTTTTATTTACACTCAATTTTTGCGGAGTGCATTAATAAACACGTCTGCACACGGCGGCAATTAACACCACTTTGTGGAAATGGTATAAGAATTTCGGCTTATTTTAAACTCAAAATGGCTGGCGTACAATAGAGAATTCAACTTGTGGAAATGGTCTAAAAATTTTGGCGGTCTTTAAAATCCGAATTGGCGGCTGTACAATGGAGAATGGAACTTGTGTAAATGGTCTAAAAATGTTGTCTTCTTTTAAACTCAAAATGGCGTCCGTACAATGGAAAATGCAACTTGTGGAAATGGTCTAAAAATTTTGGCGGCTTTTTCAATCAAAATGGCGGCTGTACAATGGAAAATTGAACTTGTGGAAATGGTCTAAAAATTTTGGCCGCTTTTAAACTCAAAATGGCGGCCGTACAATGGAGAATTCAACTTGTGGAAATGGTCAACAAATTTTGGCGGCTTTTAAACTCAAAATGGCGGCCGTACAATGGAGAATATTGTGAAATGGTCTAAAAATTTTGGCGGCTTTTAAACTCAAAATGGCGGCCGTACAATGGAGAATGCAACTTGTGGAAATGGTCTAAAAATTTTGGCGGCTTTTAAACTCAAAATGGCGGCCGTACAATGGAGAATTCAACTTGTGGAAATGGTCTAAAAATTTTGGCTTTTAAACTCAAAATGGCGGCCGTACAATGGAGAATTCAACTTGTGGAAATGGTCTAAAAATTTTGGCGGCTTTTTAACTCAAAATGGCGGCCGTACAATGGAGAATTCAACTTGTGGAAATGGTCTAAAAATTTTGGCGGCTTTTAAACTCAAAATGGCGGCTGTACAATGGAGAATTAACTTGCCGTACAATGGAGAATTCAACTTGTGGAAATGGTCTAAAAATTTTGGCGGCTTTTAAACTCAAAATGGCGGCCGTACAATGGAGAATTCAACTTGTGGAAATGGTCTAAAAATTTTGGCGTTTTAAACTAAAATTTTGGGCTTTTAAACTCAACTTGGCGGCCGTACAATGGAGAATGCAACTTGTGAAAATTGTCAACAAATTTTGGCGGCTTTTAAACTCAACTTGGCGGCCGTACAATGTAGGATTGAACTTGTGGAAATGGTCGAAAAATTTTGGCGGCTTTCAAACTCAAAATGGCGGCTGTACACTGGAGAATGCAACTTGTGAAAATTGTCAAAAAATTTTGGCGGCTTCCAAATTCAAAATGGCGGCTGTACACTGGAGAATGCAACTTGTGGAAATGGTCTAAAAATTTTGGCGTCTTTTAAACTCAACTTGGCGGCCGTACAATGGAGAATTCAACTTGTGGAAATGGTCGAACAATTTTGGCGGCTTTCAAATTCAAAATGGCGGCCGTACAATGTAGAATGAAACTTGTGGAAATGGTCTAAAAATTTTGGCGGCTTTTAAACTCAACTTTGCGGCCGTACATTGGAGAATTCAACTTGTGAAAATTGTCAAAAAATTTTGGCGGCTTTCAAATTCAAAATGGCGGCTGTACACTGGAGAATGCAACTTGTGGAAATGGTCTAAAAATTTTGGCGTCTTTTAAACTCAACTTTGCGGCCGTACAATGGAGAATTCAACTTGTGAAAATTGTCAACAAATTTTGGCGGCTTTTAAAAAAGAATTCAACTTGTGAAAATGGTCGAACAATTTTGGCGTCTTTTAAACTCAAAATGGCGGCCGTACAATGGAGAATGAAACTCAAAATGGCGGCCGTACAATGAAGAATGCAACTTGTGGAAATGGTCTAAAAATTTTGGCGGCTTTTAAACTCAAAATGGCGGCCGTACAATGGAGAATTCAACTTGTGGAAATGGTCTAAAAATTTTGGCGGCTTTTAAACTCAAAATGGCGGCCGTACAATGGAGAATGCAACTTGTGGAAATAATTTTGGCTTTCTTAAATTTTTTATAAAAATTTTGGCGGCTTCTTAACTCTAAATGGCGGCCGTACAATGGAGAATGCAACTTGTGGAAATAGTCTAAAAATTTTGGAGCTTTTTAAACTCAACATGGCGGCCGTACAATGGAGAATGCAACTTGTGGAAATGGATTTAAAATTTTGGCGGCTTTTAAACTCAAAATTGCGGCCGTACAATGGAGAATGCAACTTGTGGAAATGGTCTAAAAATTTTGGCGGCTTTTAAACTCAAAATGGCGGCCGTACAATGGAGAATTCAACTTGTGGAAATGGTCTAAAAATTTTGGCGGCTTTTAAACTCAACATGGCGGCCGTACAATGGAGAATGCAACTTGTGGAAATGGATTTAAAATTTTGGCTGCTCTTAAACTCAAAATGGCGGACGTACAATGGAGATTTCAACTTGTGGAAATTGTGTAAAAATTTTGGCGGCTTTTAAACTCAAAATTGCGGCGGCACAATTCAAAATGCAACTTGTGGAAATGGTCTAAAAATTTTGGCGGCTTTTAAACTCAACATGGCGGCCGTACAATGGAGAATGCAACTTGTGGAAATGGTCTAAAAATTTTGGCGGCTTTTAAACTCAACATGGCGGCCGTACAATGGAGAATTCAACTTGTGGAAATGGTCTAAAAATTTTGGCGTCTTTTAAACTCAAAATGGCGGCCGTACAATGGAGAATTCAACTTGTGGAAATGGTCAACAAATTTTGGCGGCTTTTAAACTCAAAATGGCGGCCGTACAATGGAGAATGCAACTTGTGGAAATGGTCTAAAAATTTTGGCGGCTTTTAAACTCAAAATGGCGGCCGTACAATGGAGAATGCAACTTGTGGAAATGGTCTAAAAATTTTGGCGGCTTTTAAACTCAAAATGGCGGCCGTACAATGGAGAATGCAACTTGTGGAAATGGTCTAACAATTTTGGCGGCTTTTAAACTCAAAATGGCGGCCGTACAATGGAGAATGCAACTTGTGGAAATGGTCTAAAAATTTTGGCGGCTTTTAAACTCAAAATGGCGGCCGTACAATGGAGAATGCAACTTGTGGAAATGGTCTAAAAATTTTGGCGGCTTTTAAACTCAAAATGGCGGCCGTACAATGGAGAATGCAACTTGTGGAAATGGTCTAAAAATTTTGGCGGCTTTTAAACTCAAAATGGCGGCCGTACAATGGAGAATTCAACTTGTGGAAATGGTCTAAAAATTTTGGCGGCTTTTAAACTCAAAATGGCGGCCGTACAATGGAGAATTGCAACTTGTGGAAATGGTCTAAAAATTTTGGCGGCTTTTAAACTCAAAATGGCGGCCGTACAATGGAGAATGCAACTTGTCGAAATGGTCTAAAAATTTTGGCGGCTTTTAAACTCAACTTTGCGGCCGTACAATGGAGAATGCAACTTGTGAAAATTGTCAACAAATTTTGGCGGCTTTTAAACTCAACTTGGCGGCCGTACAATGTAGGATTGAACTTGTGGAAATGGTCGAACAATTTTGGCGGCTTTCAAATTCAAAATGGCGGCTGTACACTGGAGAATGCAACTTGTGAAAATTGTCAAAAAATTTTGGCGGCTTTCAAATTCAAAATGGCGGCTGTACACTGGAGAATGCAACTTGTGAAAATTGTCAAAAAATTTTGGCGGCTTTCAAATTCAAAATGGCGGCTGTACACTGGAGAATGCAACTTGTGGAAATGGTCTAAAAATTTTGACGGCTTTTAAACTCAACTTTGCGGCCGTACAATGGAGAATGCAACTTGTGGAAATGGTCTAAAAATTTTGGCGGCTTTTAAACTCAAAATGGCGGCCGTACAATGGAGAATTCAACTTGTGGAAATGGTCTAAAAATTTTGGCGGCTTTTAAACTCAAAATGGCGGCCGTACAATGGAGAATGCAACTTGTGGAAATGGTCTAAAAATTTTGGCGGCTTTTAAACTCAAAATGGCGGCCGTACAATGGAGAAATGCAACTTGTGGAAATGGTCTAAAAATTTTGGCGGCTTTTAAACTCAAAATGGCGGCCGTACAATGGAGAATGCAACTTGTGGAAATGGTCTAAAAATTTTGGCGGCTTTTAAACTCAAAATGGCGGCCGTACAATGGAGAATGCAACTTGTGGAAATGGTCTACAAATTTTGGCGGCTTTTAAACTCAAAATGGCGGCCCTACAATAGAAAATGCAACTTGTGGAAATGGTCTAAAAAGTTTGGCAGCTTCTAGACTCAAAATGGGGGCCGTACAATGGAGAATTCAACTTGTGGAAATGGTCAAAAAATATTGGCGGCTTTTAAACTCAAAATGGCGGCCGTACAATGGAGAATGCAACTTGTGGAAATGGTCTAAAAATTTTGGCGGCTTTTAAACTCAAAATGGCGGCCGTACAATGGAGAATGCAACTTGTGGAAATGGTCTAAAAATTTTGGCGGCTTTTAAACTCAAAATGGCGGCCGTACCAATGGAGAATTCAACTTGTGGAAATGGTCTAAAAATTTTGGCGGCTTTTAAACTCAAAATGGCGGCCGTACAATGGAGAATGCAACTTGTGGAAATGGTCTAAAAATTTTGGCGGCTTTTAAACTCAAAATGGCGGCCGTACAATGGAGAATGCAACTTGTGGAAATGGTCTACAAATTTTGGCGGCTTTTAAACTCAAAATGGCGGCCGTACAATGGAAAATGCAACTTGTGGAAATGGTCTAAAAATTTTGGCGGCTTTTAAACTCAAAATGGCGGCCGTACAATGGAGAATTCAACTTGTGGAAATGGTCTAAAAATTTTGGCGGCTTTTAAACTCAAAATGGCGGCCGTACAATGGAGAATGCAACTTGTGGAAATGGTCTAAAAATTTTGGCGGCTTTTAAACTCAAAATGGCGGCCGTACAATGGAGAATGCAACTTGTGGAAATGGTCTAAAAATTTTGGCGGCTTTTTAAACTCAAAATGGCGGCCGTACAATGGAGAATTCAACTTGTGGAAATGGTCTAAAAATTTTGGCGGCTTTTAAACTCAAAATGGCGGCCGTACAATGGAGAATTCAACTTGTGGAAATGGTCAAAAAATTTTGGCGGCTTTTAAACTCAAAATGGCGGCCGTACAATGGAGAATTCAACTTGAGGTAATGGTCAACAAATGTTGGCGGCTTCTAAACTCAAAATGGCGGCCGTACAATGGAGAATGCAACTTGTGGAAATGGTCTAAAAATTTTGGCGGCTTTTAAACTCAAAATGGCGGCCGTACAATGGAGAATTCAACTTGTGAAAATTGTCAAAAAATTTTGGCGGCTTTTAAACTCAACTTGGCGGCCGTACAATGTAGAATTGAACTTGTGGAAATGGTCGAACAATTTTGGCGTCCTTTAAACTCAAAATGGCGGCCGTACAATGGAGATTTGAACTTGTAGAAATGCTCGTACAATTTTGGCGGCTTTTAAACTCAAAATGGCGGCCGTACAATGGAGAATGCAACTTGTGGAAATGGTCCAAAAAATTTGGCGGCTTTTAAACTCAACTTTGCGGCCGTACAATGAAGAATTCAACTTGTGGAAATGGTCTAAAAATTTTGGTAGCTTTTAAACTCAACTTTGCGGCCGTACAATGGAGAATGCAACTTGTGGAAATGGTCTAAAAATTTTGGAGGCTGTTAAGCTCAAAATGGCGGCCGTACAATGGAGAATTTAACTTGTGGAAATGGTCAACAAATTTTGGCGGCTTCTAAACTCAAAATGGCGGCCGTACAATGGAGAATTCAACTTGTGGAAATGGTCAAAAAATTTTGGCGACTTCTAAACTTAAAATGGCGGCCGTACAATGAAGAATGCAACTTGTGGTAAACACATAATGGCGGCCGTACAATAAAGAATTGAACTTGTGGTAATGGTCAATAAATGTTGGCGGCTTTTAAACTCAACTTTGCGGCCGTACAATGGAGAATTCAACTTGTGGAAATGGTCTAAAAATTTTGGCGGCTTTTAAACTCAAAATGGCGGCCGTACAATGAAGAATGCAACTTTTGGAAATGGTCTAAAAATTTTGGCGGCTTTTAAACTCAAAATGGCGGCCGTACAATGTAGAATGCAACTTGTGGAAATGGTCTAAAAATTTTGGCGGCTTTTAAACTCAAAATGGCGGCCGTACAATGGAGAATTCAACTTGTGGAAATGGTCTAAAAATTTTGGCGGCTTTTAAACCCAAAATGGCGGCCGTACAATGGAGAATGCAACTTGTGGAAATGGTCTAAAAATTTTGGCGCCTTTTAAACTCAAAATGGCGGCCGTACAATGGAGAATAATAATGGAATGCAACTTGTGGAAATGGTCAAAAAATTTTGGCGGCTTTTAAACTCAAAATGGCGGCCGTACAATGGAGAATGCAACTTGTGGAAATGGTCTAAAAATTTTGGCGGCTTTTAAACTCAAAATGGCGGCCGTACAATGGAGAATTCAACTTGTGGAAATGGTCTAAAAATTTTGGCGGCTTTTAAACTCAAAATGGCGGCCGTACAATGGAGAATGCAACTTGTGGAAATGGTCTAAAAATTTTGGCGGCTTTTAAACTCAAAATGGCGGCCGTACAATGGAGAATTCAACTTGTGGAAATGGTCTAAAAATTTTGGCGGCTTTTAAACTCAAAATGGCGGCCGTACAATGAAGAATGTTTCTAAAAATTTTGGCGGCTTTTAAACTCAAAATGGCGGCCGTACAATGGAGAATTCAACTTGTGGAAATGGTCTAAAAATTTTGGCGGCTTTTAAACTCAAAATGGCGGCCGTACAATGGAGAATTCAACTTGTGGAAATGGTCTAAAAATTTTGGCGGCTTTTAAACTCAAAATGGCGGCCGTACAATGGAGAATGCAACTTGTGGAAATGGTCTAAAAATTTTGGCGGCTTTTAAACTCAAAATGGCGGCCGTACAATGGAGAATGCAACTTGTGGAAATGGTCAAAAAATTTTGGCGGCTTTTAAACTCAAAATGGCGGCCGTACAATGGAGAATGCAACTTGTGGAAATGGTCAAAAAATTTTGGCGGCTTTTAAACTCAAAATGGCGGCCGTACAATGGAGAATGCAACTTGTGGAAATGGTCAAAAAATTTTGGCGGCTTTTAAACTCAAAATGGCGGCCGTACAATGGAGAATTCAACTTGTGAAAATTGTCAACAAATTTTGGCGGCTTTTAAACTCAAAATGGCGGCCGTACAATGGAGAATTCAACTTGTGGAAATGGTCGAAAAATTTTGGCGGCTTTTAAACTCAAAATGGCGGCCGTACAATGGAGAATGCAACTTGTGGAAATGGTCTAAAAATTTTGGCGGCTTTTAAACTCAAAATGGCGGCCGTACAATGGAGAATGCAACTTGTGGAAATGGTCTAAAAATTTTGGCGGCTTTTAAACTCAAAATGGCGGCCGTACAATGGAGAATTCAACTTGTGGAAATGGTCTAAAAATTTTGGCGGTTCTCAATTAAACTCAAAATGGCGGCCGTACAATGGAGAATGCAACTTGTGGAAATGGTCTAAAAATTTTGGCGGCTTTTAAACTCAAAATGGCGGCCGTACAATGGAGAATGCAACTTGTGGAAATGGTTTCTAAAAATTTTGGCGGCTTCTGTACAATGGAGAATTCAACTTGTGGAAATGGTCTAAAAATTTTGGCGGCTTTTAAACTCAAAATGGCGGCCGTACAATGGAGAATGCAACTTGTGGAAATGGTCTAAAAATTTTGGCGGCTTTTAAACTCAAAATGGCGGCCGTACAATGGAGAATTGCAACTTGTGGAAATGGTCTAAAAATTTTGGCGGTTTTTAAACTCAAAATGGCGGCCGTACAATGGAGAATTCAACTTGTGGAAATGGTCTAAAAATTTTGGCGGCTTTTAAACTCAAAATGGCGGCCGTACAATGGAGAGTGCAACTTGTGGAAATGGTCTAAAAATTTTGGCGGCTTTTAAACTCAAAATGGCGGCCGTACAATGGAGAATGCAACTTGTGGAAATGGTCTAAAAATATTGGCGGCTTTTAAACTCAAAATGGCGGCCGTACAATGGAGAATGCAACTTGTGGAAATGGTCTAAAAATTTTGGCGGCTTTTAAACTCAAAATGGCGGCCGTACAATGGAGAATGCAACTTGTGGAAATGGTCTAAAAATTTTGGCGGCTTTTAAACTCAAAATGGCGGCCGTACAATGGAGAATGCAACTTGTGGAAATGGTCTAAAAATTTTGGCGGCTTTTAAACTCAAAATGGCGGCCGTAAAATGGAGAGTGCAACTTGTGGAAATGGTCAAAATGGCGGCCGTGTAATGGAGAATGCAATTTGTGGAAATGCTCTAAAAATATTGGCGGCTTTAAAACTCAAAATGGCGGCCGTATAATGGAAAATGCAACTTGTGGAAATGGTCTAAAAATTTTGGCGGCTTTTAAACTCAAAATGGCGGCCGTACAATGGAGAATGCAACTTGTGGAAATGGTCTAAAAATTTTGGCGGCTTTTAAACTCAAAATGGCGGCCGTACAATGGAGAATGCAACTTGTGGAAATGGTCTAAAAATTTTGGCGGCTTTTAAACTCAAAATGGCGGCCGTACAATGGAGAATGCAACTTGTGGAAATGGTCTAAAAATTTTGGCGGCTTTTAAACTCAAAATGGCGGCCGTATAATGGAGAAGTGCAACTTGTGGAAATGGTCTAAAAATTTTGGCGGCTTTTAAACTCAAAATGGCGGCCGTACAATGGAGAATGCAACTTGTGGAAATGGTCTAAAAATTTTGGCGGCTTTTAAACTCAAAATGGCGGCCGTACAATGGAGAATGCAACTTGTGGAAATGGTCTAAAAATTTTGGCGGCTTTTAAACTCAAAATGGCGGCCGTACAATGAAGAATGCATCTTGTGGAAATGGTCTAAAAATTTTGGCGGCTTTTAAACTCAAAATGGCGGCCGTACAATGGAGAATGCAACTTGTGGAAATGGTCTAAAAATTTTGGCGGCTTTTAAACTCAAAATGGCGGCCGTACAATGGAGAATGCAACTTGTGGAAATGGTCTAAAAATTTTGGCGGCTTTTAAACTCAAAATGGCGGCCGTACAATGGAGAATTCAACTTGTGGAAATGGTCAAAAAATTTTGGCGGCTTTTAAACTCAAAATGGCGGCCGTACAATGGAGAATTGCAACTTGTGGAAATGGTCTAAAAATTTTGGCGGCTTTTAAACTCAAAATGGCGGCCGTACAATGGAGAATGCAACTTGTGGAAATGGTCTAAAAATTTTGGCGGCTTTTAAACTCAAAATGGCGGCCGTACAATGAAGAATGCAACTTGTGGAAATGGTCTAAAAATTTTGGCGGCTTTTAAACTCAAAATGGCGGCCGTACAATGGAGAATGCAACTTGTGGAAATGGTCTAAAAATTTTGGCGGCTTTTAAACTCAAAATGGCGGCCGTACAATGGAGAATTCAACTTGTGGAAATGGTCTAAAAAATTTTGGCGGCTTTTAAACTCAAAATGGCGGCCGTACAATGGAGAATTCAACTTGTGGAAATGGTCTAAAAATTTTGGCGGCTTTTAAACTCAAAATGGCGGCCGTACAATGGAGAATGCAACTTGTGGAAATTGCTCAAAATTTTAAATAAAATTTTGGCGGCTTTTAAACTCAAAATGGCGGCCGTACAATGGAGAATGCAACTTGTGGAAATGGTCTAAAAATTTTGGCGGCTTTTAAACTCAAAATGGCGGCCGTACAATGGAGAATGCAACTTGTGGAAATGGTCTAAAAATTTTGGCGGCTTTTAAACTCAAAATGGCGGCCGTACAATGGAGAATGCAACTTGTGGAAATGGTCTAAAAATTTTGGCGGCTTTTAAACTCAAAATGGCGGCCGTACAATGGAGAATTCAACTTGTGGAAATGGTCTAAAAATTTTGGCGGCTTTTAAACTCAAAATGGCGGCCGTACAATGGAGAATGCAACTTGTGGAAATGGTCTAAAAATTTTGGCGGCTTTTAAACTCAAAATGGCGGCCGTACAATGGAGAATGCAACTTGTGGAAATGGTCTAAAAATTTTGGCGGCTTTTAAACTCAAAATGGCGGCCGTACAATGGAGAATTCAACTTGTGGAAATGGTCAAAAAATTTTGGCGGCTTTTAAACTCAAAATGGCGGCCGTACAATGGAGAATGCAACTTGTGGAAATGGTCTAAAAATTTTGGCGGCTTTTAAACTCAAAATGGCGGCCGTACAATGGAGAATGCAACTTGTGGAAATGGTCTAAAAATTTTGGCGGCTTTTAAACTCAAAATGGCGGCCGTACAATGGAGAATGCAACTTGTGGAAATGGTCTAAAAATTTTGGCGGCTTTTAAACTCAAAATGGCGGCCGTACAATGGAGAATGCAACTTGTGGAAATGGTCTAAAAATTTTGGCGGCTTTTAAACTCAAAATGGCGGCCGTACAATGGAGAATGCAACTTGTGGAAATGGTCTAAAAATTTTGGCGGCTTTTAAACTCAAAATTTTTTAAAATAAAAATTTTGGCGGCTTTTAAACTCAAAATGGCGGCCGTACAATGGAGAATGCAACTTGTGGAAATGGTCTAAAAATTTTGGCGGCTTTTAAACTCAAAATGGCGGCCGTACAATGGAGAATGCAACTTGTGGAAATGGTCTAAAAATTTTGGCGGCTTTTAAACTCAAAATGGCGGCCGTACAATGGAGAATGCAACTTGTGGAAATGGTCTAAAAATTTTGGCGGCTTTTAAACTCAAAATGGCGGCCGTACAATGGAGAATGCAACTTGTGGAAATGGTCTAAAAATTTTGGCGGCTTTTAAACTCAAAATGGCGGCCGTACAATGGAGAATTCAACTTGTGGAAATGGTCTAAAAATTTTGGCGGCTTTTAAACTCAAAATGGCGGCCGTACAATGGAGAATGCAACTTGTGGAAATGGTCTAAAAATTTTGGCGGCTTTTAAACTCAAAATGGCGGCCGTACAATGGAGAATGCAACTCAACTTTTAAAATGGTCTAAAAATTTTGGCGGCTTTTTAAACTCAAAATGGCGGCCGTACAATGGAGAATGCAACTTGTGGAAATGGTCTAAAAATTTTGGCGGCTTTTAAACTCAAAATGGCGGCCGTACAATGGAGAATTCAACTTGTGGAAATGGTCTAAAAATTTTGGCGGCTTTTAAACTCAAAATGGCGGCCGTACAATGGAGAATGCAACTTGTGGAAATGGTCTAAAAATTTTGGCGGCTTTTAAACTCAAAATGGCGGCCGTACAATGGAGAATGCAACTTGTGGAAATGGTCTAAAAATTTTGGCGGCTTTTAAACTCAAAATGGCGGCCGTACAATGGAGAATTGCAACTTGTGGAAATGGTCTAAAAATTTTGGCGGCTTTTAAACTCAAAATGGCAAAATGGCCGTACAATGGAGAATGCAACTTGTGGAAATGGTCTAAAAATTTTGGCGGCTTTTAAACTCAAAATGGCGGCCGTACAATGGAGAATGCAACTATGTGGAAAATGGTCTAAAAATTTTGGCGGCTTTTAAACTCAAAATGGCGGCCGTACAATGGAGAATGCAACTTGTGGAAATGGTCTAAAAATTTTGGCGGCTTTTAAACTCAAAATGGCGGCCGTACAATGGAGAATTCAACTTGTGGAAATGGTCTAAAAATTTTGGCGGCTTTTAAACTCAAAATGGCGGCCGTACAATGGAGAATTGCAACTTGTGGAAATGGTCTAAAAATTTTGGCGCTTTTTAAACTCAAAATGGCGGCCTTTTAAACTCAAAATTTTTAAAATTTTAAAAATTTTGGCGGCTTTTAAACTCAAAATGGCGGCCGTACAATGGAGAATGCAACTTGTGGAAATGGTCTAAAAATTTTGGCGGCTTTTTAAACTCAAAATGGCGGCCGTACAATGGAGAATGCAACTTGTGGAAATGGTCTAAAAATTTTGGCGGCTTTTAAACTCAAAATGGCGGCCGTACAATGGAGAATGCAACTTGTGGAAATGGTCTAAATCAATTTTATAAAATTTTGGCGGCTTTTAAACTCAAAATGGCGGCCGTACAATGGAGAATGCAACTTGTGGAAATGGTCTAAAAATTTTGGCGGCTTTTAAACTCAAAATGGCGGCCGTACAATGGAGAATGCAACTTGTGGAAATGGTCTAAAAATTTTGGCGGCTTTTAAACTCAAAATGGCGGCCGTACAATGGAGAATGCAACTTGTGGAAATGGTCTAAAAATTTTGGCGGCTTTTAAACTCAAAATGGCTGCCGTACAATGGAGAATGCAACTTGTGGAAATGGTCTAAAAATTTTGGCGGCTTTTAAACTCAAAATGGCGGCCGTACAATGGAGAATGCAACTTGTGGAAATGGTCTAAAAATTTTGGCGGCTTTTAAACTCAAAATGGCGGCCGTAAAATGGAGAATGCAACTTGTGGAAATGGTCTAAAAATTTTGGCGGCTTTTAAACTCAAAATGGCGGCCGTACAATGGAGAATGCAACTTGTGGAAATGGTCTAAAAATTTTGGCGGCTTTTAAACTCAAAATGGCGGCCGTACAATGGAGAATGCAACTTGTGGAAATGGTCTAAAAATTTTGGCGGCTTTTAAACTCAAAATGGCGGCCGTACAATGGAGAATGCAACTTGTGGAAATGGTCTAAAAATTTTGGCGGCTTTTAAACTCAAAATGGCGGCCGTACAATGGAGAATGCAACTTGTGGAAATGGTCTAAAAATTTTGGCGGCTTTTAAACTCAAAATGGCGGCCGTACAATGGAGAATGCAACTTGTGGAAATGGTCTAAAAATTTTGGCGGCTTTTAAACTCAAAATGGCGGCCGTACAATGGAGAATGCAACTTGTGGAAATGGTCTAAAAATTTTGGCGGCTTTTAAACTCAAAATGGCGGCCGTACAATGGAGAATGCAACTTGTGGAAATGGTCTAAAAATTTTGGCGGCTTTTAAACTCAAAATGGCGGCCGTACAATGGAGAATGCAACTTGTGGAAATGGTCTAAAAATTTTGGCGGCTTTTAAACTCAAAATGGCGGCCGTACAATGGAGAATGCAACTTGTGGAAATGGTCTAAAAATTTTGGCGGCTTTTAAACTCAAAATGGCGGCCGTACAATGGAGAATGCAACTTGTGGAAATGGTCTAAAAATTTTGGCGGCTTTTAAACTCAAAATGGCGGCCGTACAATGGAGAAGTGCAACTTGTGGAAATGGTCTAAAAATTTTGGCGGCTTTTAAACTCAAAATGGCGGGCGTACAATGGAGAATGCAACTTGTGGAAATGGTCTAAAAATTTTGGCGGCTTTTAAACTCAAAATGGCGGCCGTACAATGGAGAATGCAACTTGTGGAAATGGTCTAAAAATTTTGGCGGCTTTTAAACTCAAAATGGCGGCCGTACAATGGAGAATGCAACTTGTGGAAATGGTCTAAAAATTTTGGCGGCTTTTAAACTCAAAATGTTTTAAAATAAAAATTTTGGCGGCTTTTAAACTCAAAATGGCGGCCGTAAAATGGAGAATGCAACTTGTGGAAATGGTCTAAAAATTTTGGCGGCTTTTAAACTCAAAATGGCGGCCGTACAATGGAGAATGCAACTTGTGGAAATGGTCTAAAAATTTTGGCGGCTTTTAAACTCAAAATGGCGGCCGTACAATGGAGAATGCAACTTGTGGAAATGGTCTAAAAATTTTGGCGGCTTTTAAACTCAAAATGGCGGCCGTACAATGAAGAATGCAACTTGTGGAAATGGTCTAAAAAGTTTGGCGGCTTCTAGACTCAAAATGGGGGCCGTACAATGGAGAATTCAACTTGTGGAAATGGTCTAAAAATTTTGGCGGCTTTTAAACTCAAAATGGCGGCCGTACAATGGAGAATGCAACTTGTGGAAATGGTCTAAAAATTTTGGCGGCTTTTAAACTCAAAATGGCGGCCGTACAATGGAGAATGCAACTTGTGGAAATGGTCTAAAAATTTTGGCGGCTTTTAAACTCAAAATGGCGGCCGTACAATGGAGAATGCAACTTGTGGAAATGGTCTAAAAATTTTGGCGGCTTTTAAACTCAAAATGGCGGCCGTACAATGGAGAATGCAACTTGTGGAAATGGTCTAAAAATTTTGGCGGCTTTTAAACTCAAAATGGCGGCCGTACAATGGAGAATGCAACTTGTGGAAATGGTCTAAAAATTTTGGCGGCTTTTAAACTCAAAATGGCGGCCGTACAATGGAGAATGCAACTTGTGGAAATGGTCTAAAAATTTTGGCGGCTTTTAAACTCAAAATGGCGGCCGTACAATGGAGAATGCAACTTGTGGAAATGGTCTAAAAATTTTGGCGGCTTTTAAACTCAAAATGGCGGCCGTACAATGGAGAATGCAACTTGTGGAAATGGTCTAAAAATTTTGGCGGCTTTTAAACTCAAAATGGCGGCCGTACAATGGAGAATGCAACTTGTGGAAATGGTCTAAAAATTTTGGCGGCTTTTAAACTCAAAATGGCGGCCGTACAATGAAGAATGCAACTTGTGGAAATGGTCTAAAAATTTTGGGGGCTTTTAAACTCAAAATGGCGGCCGTACAATGGAGAATTGCAACTTGTGGAAATGGTCTAAAAATTTTGGCGGCTTTTAAACTCAAAATGGCGGCCGTACAATGGAGAATGCAACTTGTGGAAATGGTCTAAAAATTTTGGCGGCTTTTAAACTCAAAATGGCGGCCGTACAATGGAGAATTGCAACTTGTGGAAATGGTCTAAAAATTTTGGCGGCTTTTAAACTCAAAATGGCGGCCGTACAATGGAGAATGCAACTTGTGGAAATGGTCTAAAAATTTTGGCGGCTTTTAAACTCAAAATGGCGGCCGTACAATGGAGAATGCAACTTGTGGAAATGGTCTAAAAATTTTGGCGGCTTTTAAACTCAAAATGGCGGCCGTACAATGGAGAATGCAACTTGTGGAAATGGTCTAAAAATTTTGGCGGCTTTTAAACTCAAAATGGCGGCCGTACAATGGAGAATTCAACTTGTGGAAATGGTCTAAAAATTTTGGCGCCTTTTAAACTCAAAATGGCGGCCGTACAATGGAGAATTCAACTTGTGGAAATGGTCTAAAAATTTTGGCGGCTTTTAAACTCAAAATGGCGGCCGTACAATGGAGAATGCAACTTGTGGAAATGGTCAAAAAATTTTGGCGGCTTTTAAACTCAAAATGGCGGCCGTACAATGGAGAATGCAACTTGTGGAAATGGTCTAAAAATTTTGGCGGCTTTTAAACTCAAAATGGCGGCCGTACAATGGAGAATGCAACTTGTGGAAATGGTCTAAAAATTTTGGCGGCTTTTAAACTCAAAATGGCGGCCGTACAATGGAGAATGCAACTTGTGGAAATGGTCTCAAAAATTTTGGCAACTTTTGGAAATGGTCTAAAAATTTTGTGGCTTTTAAATATGGCGGCCGTACAATGGAGAATGCAACTTGTGGAAATGGTCTAAAAATTTTGGCGGCTTTTAAACTCAAAATGGCGGCCGTACAATGGAGAATTCAACTTGTGGAAATGGTCTAAAAATTTTGGCGGCTTTTAAACTCAAAATGGCGGCCGTACAATGGAGAATTCCAACTTGTGGAAATGGTCTAAAAATTTTGGCGGCTTTTAAACTCAAAATGGGGGTATAATGAGATGCAACTTGTGGAAATGGTCTAAAAATTTTGGCGGCTTTTAAATCTCAAAATGGCGGCCGTACAATGGAGAATGCAACTTGTGGAAATGGTCTAAAAATTTTGGCGGCTTTTAAACTCAAAATGGCGGCCGTACAATGGAGAATGCAACTTGTGGAAATGGTCTAAAAATTTTGGCGGCTTTTAAACTCAAAATGGCGGCCGTACAATGGAGAATGCAACTTGTGGAAATGGTCTAAAAATTTTGGCGGCGTTTAAACTCAAAATGGCGGCCGTACAATGGAGAATGCAACTTGTGGAAATGGTCTAAAAATTTTGGCGGCTTTTAAACTCAAAATGGCGGCCGTACAATGGAGAATGCAACTTGTGGAAATGGTCTAAAAATTTTGGCGGCTTTTAAACTCAAAATGGCGGCCGTACAATGGAGAATGCAACTTGTGGAAATGGTCTAAAAATTTTGGCGGCTTTTAAACTCAAAATGGCGGCCGTACAATGGAGAATGCAACTTGTGGAAATGGTCTAAAAATTTTGGCGGCTTTTAAACTCAAAATGGCTGCCCTACAATGGAAAATGCAACTTGTGGAAATGGTCTAAAAAGTTTGGCGGCTTCTAGACTCAAAATGGGGGCCGTACAATGGAGAATTCAACTTGTGGAAATGGTCTAAAAATTTTGGCGGCTTTTAAACTCAAAATGGCGGCCGTACAATGGAGAATGCAACTTGTGGAAATGGTCTAAAAATTTTGGCGGCTTTTAAACTCAAAATGGCGGCCGTACAATGGAGAATTCAACTTGTGGAAATGGTCTAAAAATTTTGGCGGCTTTTAAACTCAAAATGGCGGCCGTACAATGGAGAATTCAACTTGTGGAAATGGTCTAAAAATTTTGGCGGCTTTTAAACTCAAAATGGCGGCCGTACAATGGAGAATTCAACTTGTGGAAATGGTCTAAAAATTTTGGCGGCTTTTAAACTCAAAATGGCGGCCGTACAATGGAGAATTCAACTTGTGGAAATGGTCTAAAAATTTTGGCGGCTTTTAAACTCAAAATGGCGGCCGTACAATGGAGAATGCAACTTGTGGAAATGGTCTTAAAATTTTGGCGGCTTTTAAACTCAAAATGGCGGCCGTACAATGGAGAATTCAACTTGTGGAAATGGTCTAAAAATTTTGGCGGCTTTTAAACTCAAAATGGCGGCCGTACAATGGAGAATGCAACTTGTGGAAATGGTCTAAAAATTTTGGCGGCTTTTAAACTCAAAATGGCGGCCGTACAATGGAGAATGCAACTTGTGGAAATGGTCTAAAAATTTTGGCGGCTTTTAAACTCAAAATGGCGGCCGTACAATGGAGAATGCAACTTGTGGAAATGGTCTAAAAATTTTGGCGGCTTTTAAACTCAAAATGGCGGCCGTACAATGGAGAATGCAACTTGTGGAAATGGTCTAAAAATTTTGGCGGCTTTTAAACTCAAAATGGCGGCCGTACAATGGAGAATGCAACTTGTGGAAATGGTCTAAAAATTTTGGCGGCTTTTAAACTCAAAATGGCGGCCGTACAATGGAGAATTCAACTTGTGGAAATGGTCTAAAAATTTTGGCGCCTTTTAAACTCAAAATGGCGGCCGTACAATGGAGAATGCAACTTGTGGAAATGGTCTAAAAATTTTGGCGGCTTTTAAACTCAAAATGGCGGCCGTACAATGGAGAATGCAACTTGTGGAAATGGTCTAAAAATTTTGGCGGCTTTTAAACTCAAAATGGCGGCCGTACAATGGAGAATGCAACTTGTGGAAATGGTCTAAAAATTTTGGCGGCTTTTAAACTCAAAATGGCGGCCGTACAATGGACAATTCAACTTGTGGAAATGGTCTAAAAATTTTGGCGCCTTTTAAACTCAAAATGGCGGCCGTACAATGGAGAATGCAACTTGTGAAAATGGTCTAAAAATTTTGGCGGATTTTAAACTTAAAATGGCGGCCGTACAATGGAGAATGCAACTTGTGGAAATGGTCTAAAAATTTTGGCGGCTTTTAAACTCAAAATGGCGGCCGTACAATGGAGAATGCAACTTGTGGAAATGGTCTAAAAATTTTGGCGGCTTTTAAACTCAAAATGGCGGCCGTACAATGGAGAATTGCAACTTGTGGAAATGGTCTAAAAATTTTGGCGCCTTTTAAACTCAAAATGGCGGCCGTACAATGGAGAATGTCAACTTGTGGAAATGGTCTAAAAATTTTGGCGGCTTTTAAACTCAAAATGGCGGCCGTACAATGGAGAATGCAACTTGTGGAAATGGTCTAAAAATTTTGGCGGCTTTTAAACTCAAAATGGCGGCCGTACAATGGAGAATGCAACTTGTGGAAATGGTCTAAAAATTTTGGCGGCTTTTAAACTCAAAATGGCGGCCGTACAATGGAGAATTCAACTTGTGGAAATGGTCTAAAAATTTTGGCGGCTTTTAAACTCAAAATGGCGGCCGTACAATGGAGAATTCAACTTGTGGAAATGGTCTAAAAATTTTGGCGGCTTTTAAACTCAAAATGGCGGCCGTACAATGGAGAATGCAACTTGTGGAAATGGTCTAAAAATTTTGGCGGCTTTTAAACTCAAAATGGCGGCCGTACAATGGAGAATTCAACTTGTGGAAATGGTCTAAAAATTTTGGCGGCTTTTAAACTCAAAATGGCGGCCGTACAATGGAGAATTCAACTTGTGGAAATGGTCTAAAAATTTTGGCGGCTTTTAAACTCAAAATGGCGGCCGTACAATGGAGAATGCAACTTGTGGAAATGGTCTAAAAATTTTGGCGGCTTTTAAACTCAAAATGGCGGCCGTACAATGGAGAATGCAACTTGTGGAAATGGTCTAAAAATTTTGGCGCCTTTTTAACTCAAAATGGCGGCCGTACAATGGAGAATTCAACTTGTGGAAATGGTCTAAAAATTTTGGCGGCTTTTAAACTCAAAATGGCGGCCGTACAATGGAGAATTCAACTTGTGGAAATGGTCTAAAAATTTTGGCGGCTTTTAAACTCAAAATGGCGGCCGTACAATGGAGAATTCAACTTGTGGAAATGGTCTAAAAATTTTGGCGGCTTTTTAACTCAAAATGGCGGCCGTACAATGGAGAATTCAACTTGTGGAAATGGTCTAAAAATTTTGGCGGCTTTTAAACTCAAAATGGCGGCCGTACAATGGAGAATTCAACTTGTGGAAATGGTCTAAAAATTTTGGCGGCTTTTAAACTCAAAATGGCGGCCGTACAATGGAGAATGCAACTTGTGGAAATGGTCTAAAAATTTTGGCGGCTTTTAAACTCAAAATGGCGGCCGTACAATGGAGAATGCAACTTGTGGAAATGGTCTAAAAATTTTGGCGGCTTTTAAACTCAAAATGGCGGCCGTACAATGGAGAATTCAACTTGTGGAAATGGTCTAAAAATTTTGGCGGCTTTTAAACTCAAAATGGCGGCCGTACAATGGAGAATTCAACTTGTGGAAATGGTCTAAAAATTTTGGCGGCTTTTAAACTCAAAATGGCGGCCGTACAATGGAGAATGCAACTTGTGGATTCTAAAAATGGTCTAAAAATTTTGGCGGCTTTTTAAACTCAAAATGGCGGCCGTACAATGGAGAATGCAACTTGTGGAAATGGTCTAAAAATTTTGGCGGCTTTTAAACTCAAAATGGCGGGCCGTACAATGGAGAATTGCAACTTGTGGAAATGGTCTAAAAATTTTGGAGCCTTTTTCACTCAAAATGGCGGCCGTACAATGGAGAATTCAACTTGTGGAAATGGTCTAAAAATTTTGGCGGCTTTTAAACTCAAAATGGCGGCGGTACAATGGAGAATTCAACTTGTGGAAATGGTCTAAAAATTTTGGCGGCTTTTAAACTCAAAATGGCGGCCGTACAATGGAGAATGCAACTTGTGGAAATAGTCTAAAAATTTTGGTGGCTTTTAAACTCGAAATGGCGTCCGTACAATGGAGAATGCAACTTGTGGAAATGGTTTAAAAATGTTGGAACCTTTTTCACTCAAAATGGCGGCCGTACAATGGAGAATTAAACTTGTAAAAATGGTCTAAAAATTTTGGCGGCTTTTAAACTCAAAATGGCGGCGGTACAAAGCGAAATGCTACTTATGGAAATAGTCTAAAAATTTTGGTGGCTTTTAAACTCGAAATGACGTCCGTACAATGGAGAATGCAACTTGTGGAAATGGTCTAAAAATTTTGGAGCCTTTTTCACTCAAAATGGCGGCCGTACAATGGAGAATTCAACTTGTGGAAATGGTCTAAAAATTTTGGCGGCTTTTAAACTCAAAATGGCGGCGGTACAATGGAAAATGCAACTTGTGGAAATGGTCTAAAAATTTTGGCGGCTTTTAAACTCAAAATGGCGGCCGTACAATGGAGAATGCAACTTGTGGAAATGGTCTAAAAATTTTGGCGGCTTTTAAACTTAAAATGGCGGCCGTACAATGGAGAATGCAACTTGTGGAAATGGTCTAAAAATTTTGGCGGCTTTTAAACTCAAAATGGCGGCCGTACAATGGAGAATGCAACTTGTGGAAATGGTCTAAAAATTTTGGCGGCTTTTAAACTCAAAATGGCGGCCGTACAATGGAGAATTGCAACTTGTGGAAATGGTCTAAAAATTTTGGCGGCTTTTAAACTCAAAATGGCGGCCGTACAATGGAGAATGCAACTTGTGGAAATGGTCTAAAAATTTTGGCGGCTTTTAAACTCAAAATGGCGGCCGTACAATGGAGAATGCAACTTGTGGAAATGGTCTAAAAATTTTGGCGGCTTTTAAACTCAAAATGGCGGCCGTACAATGGAGAATTCAACTTGTGGAAATGGTCTAAAAATTTTGGCGGCTTTTAAACTCAAAATGGCGGCCGTACAATGGAGAATGCAACTTGTGGAAATGGTCTAAAAATTTTGGCGGCTTTTAAACTCAAAATGGCGGCCGTACAATGGAGAATGCAACTTGTGGAAATGGTCTAAAAATTTTGGCGGCTTTTAAACTCAAAATGGCGGCCGTACAATGGAGAATGCAACTTGTGGAAATGGTCTAAAAATTTTGGCGGCTTTTAAACTCAAAATGGCGGCCGTACAATGGAGAATGCAACTTGTGGAAATGGTCTAAAAATTTTGGCGGCTTTTAAACTCAAAATGGCGGCCGTACAATGGAGAATGCAACTTGTGGAAATGGTCTAAAAATTTTGGCGGCTTTTAAACTCAAAATGGCGGCCGTACAATGGAGAATGCAACTTGTGGAAATGGTCTAAAAATTTTGGCGGCTTTTAAACTCAAAATGGCGGCCGTACAATGGAGAATTCAACTTGTGGAAATGGTCTAAAAATTTTGGCGGCTTTTAAACTCAAAATGGCGGCCGTACAATGGAGAATGCAACTTGTGGAAATGGTCTAAAAATTTTGGCGGCTTTTAAACTCAAAATGGCGGCCGTACAATAGAAAATGCAACTTGTGGAAATGGTCTAAAATTTTGGCGGCTTCTAAACTCAAAATGGCGGCCGTACAATGGAGAATGCAACTTGTGGAAATGGTCTAAAAATTTTGGCGGCTTTTAAACTCAAAATGGCGGCCGTACAATGGAGAATTCAACTTGTGGAAATGGTCTAAAAATTTTGGCGGCTTTTAAACTCAAAATGGCGGCCGTACAATGGAGAATGCAACTTGTGGAAATGGTCTAAAAATTTTGGCGGCTTTTAAACTCAAAATGGCGGCCGTACAATGGAGAATGCAACTTGTGGAAATGGTCTAAAAATTTTGGCGGCTTTTAAACTCAAAATGGCGGCCGTACAATGGAGAATTCAACTTGTGGAAATGGTCTAAAAATTTTGGCGGCTTTTAAACTCAAAATGGCGGCCGTACAATGGAGAATGCAACTTGTGGAAATGGTCTAAAAATTTTGGCGGCTTTTAAACTCAAAATGGCGGCCGTACAATGGAGAATTCAACTTGTGGAAATGGTCTAAAAATTTTGGCGGCTTTTAAACTCAAAATGGCGGCCGTACAATGGAGAATGCAACTTGTGGAAATGGTCTAAAAATTTTGGCGGCTTTTAAACTCAAAATGGCGGCCGTACAATGGAGAATTCAACTTGTGGAAATGGTCTAAAAATTTTGGCGGCTTTTAAACTCAAAATGGCGGCCGTACAATGGAGAATTCAACTTGTGGAAATGGTCTAAAAATTTTGGCGGCTTTTAAACTCAAAATGGCGGCCGTACAATGGAGAATGCAACTTGTGGAAATGGTCTAAAAATTTTGGCGGCTTTTAAACTCAAAATGGCGGCCGTACAATGGAGAATGCAACTTGTGGAAATGGTCTAAAAATTTTGGCGGCTTTTAAACTCAAAATGGCGGCCGTACAATGGAGAATTCAACTTGTGGAAATGGTCTAAAAATTTTGGCGGCTTTTAAACTCAAAATGGCGGCCGTACAATGGAGAATTCAACTTGTGGAAATGGTCTAAAAATTTTGGCGGCTTTTAAACTCAAAATGGCGGCCGTACAATGGAGAATGCAACTTGTGGAAATGGTCTAAAAATTTTGGCGGCTTTTAAACTCAAAATGGCGGCCGTACAATGGAGAATGCAACTTGTGGAAATGGTCTAAAAATTTTGGAGCCTTTTAAACTCAAAATGGCGGCCGTACAATGGAGAATTCAACTTGTGGAAATGGTCTAAAAATTTTGGCGGCTTTTAAACTCAAAATGGCGGCCGTACAATGGAGAATGCAACTTGTGGAAATGGTCTAAAAATTTTGGCGGCTTTTAAACTCAAAATGGCGGCCGTACAATGGAGAATGCAACTTGTGGAAATGGTCTAAAAATTTTGGCGGCTTTTAAACTCAAAATGGCGGCCGTACAATGGAGAATTCAACTTGTGGAAATGGTCTAAAAATTTTGGCGGCTTTTAAACTCAAAATGGCGGCCGTACAATGGAGAATTCAACTTGTGGAAATGGTCGAAAAATTTTGGCGGCTTTTAAACTCAAAATGGCGGCCGTACAATGGAGAATTCAACTTGTGGAAATGGTCTAAAAATTTTGGCGGCTTTTAAACTCAAAATGGCGGCCGTACAATGGAGAATGCAACTTGTGGAAATGGTCTAAAAATTTTGGCGGCTTTTAAACTCAAAATGGCGGCCGTACAATGGAGAATGCAACTTGTGGAAATGGTCTAAAAATTTTGGAGCCTTTTAAACTCAAAATGGCGGCCGTACAATGGAGAATTCAACTTGTGGAAATGGTCTAAAAATTTTGGCGGCTTTTAAACTCAAAATGGCAGCTGTACAATGGAGAATTCAACTTGTGGAAATGGTCTAAAAATTTTGGCGCCTTTTTCTCTCAAAATGGCGGCCGTACAATGGAGAATTCAACTTGTGGAAATGGTCTAAAAATTTTGGCGGCTTTTAAACTCAAAATGGCGGCCGTACAATGGAGAATGCAACTTGTGGAAATGGTCTAAAAATTTTGGCGGCTTTTAAACTCAAAATGGCGGCCGTACAATGGAGAATTCAACTTGTGGAAATGGTCTAAAAATTTTGGCGGCTTTTAAACTCAAAATGGCGGCCGTACAATGGAGAATTCAACTTGTGGAAATGGTCTAAAAATTTTGGCGGCTTTTAAACTCAAAATGGCGGCCGTACAATGGAGAATGCAACTTGTGGAAATGGTCTAAAAATTTTGGCGGCTTTTAAACTCAAAATGGCGGCCGTACAATGGAGAATGCAACTTGTGGAAATGGTCTAAAAATTTTGGCGGCTTTTAAACTCAAAATGGCGGCCGTACAATGCAAAATGCAACTTGTGGAAATGGTCTAAAAATTTTGGCGGCTTTTAAACTCAAAATGGCGGCCGTACAATGGAGAATTCAACTTGTGGAAATGGTCTAAAAATTTTGGAGCCTTTTAAACTCAAAATGGCGGCCGTACAATGGAGAATTCAACTTGTGGAAATGGTCTAAAAATTTTGGCGCCTTTTAAACTCAAAATGGCGGCCGTACAATGGAGAATTCAACTTGTGGAAATGGTCTAAAAATTTTGGCGCCTTTTAAACTCAAAATGACGACCGTACAATGGACAATTCAACTTGTGGAAATGGTCTAAAAATTTTGGCGGCTTTTAAACTCAAAATGGCGGCCGTACAATGGAGAATTCAACTTGTGGAAATGGTCTAAAAATTTTGGCGGCTTTTAAACTCAAAATGGCGGCCGTACAATGGAGAATGCAACTTGTGGAAATGGTCTAAAAATTTTGGTGGCTTTTAAACTCAAAATGGCGGCCGTACAATGGAGAATGCAACTTGTGGAAATGGTCTAAAAATTTTGGAGCCTTTTTAACTCAAAATGGCGGCCGTACAATGGAGAATTCAACTTGTGGAAATGGTCTAAAAATTTTGGCGCCTTTTAAACTCAAAATGGCTGGCCGTACAATGGAGAATTCAACTTGTGGAAATGGTCTAAAAATTTTGGCGGCTTTTAAACTCAAAATGGCGGCCGTACAATGGAGAATTCAACTTGTGGAAATGGTCTAAAAATTTTGGCGGCTTTTAAACTCAAAATGGCGGCCGTACAATGGAGAATGCAACTTGTGGAAATGGTCTAAAAATTTTGGCGGCTTTTAAACTCAAAATGGCGGCCGTACAATGGAGAATGCAACTTGTGGAAATGGTCTAAAAATTTTGGAGGCTTTTAAACTCAAAATGGCGGCCGTACAATGGAGAATTCAACTTGTGGAAATGGTCAAAAAATTTTGGCGGCTTTTAAACTCAAAATGGCGGCCGTACAATGGAGAATTCAACTTGTGGAAATGGTCTAAAAATTTTGGCGGCTTTTAAACTCAAAATGGCGGCCGTACAATGGAGAATTCAACTTGTGGAAATGGTCTAAAAATTTTGGCGGCTTTTAAACTCAAAATGGCGGCCGTACAATGGAGAATTCAACTTGTGGAAATGGTCTAAAAATTTTGGCGGCTTTTAAACTCAAAATGGCGGCCGTACAATGGAGAATTCAACTTGTGGAAATGGTCTAAAAATTTTGGAGCCTTTTTTACTCAAAATGGCGGCCGTACAATGGAGAATTCAACTTGTGGAAATGGTCTAAAAATTTTGGCGGCTTTTAAACTCAAAATGGCGGCGGTACAATGGAGAATTCAACTTGTGGAAATGGTCTAAAAATTTTGGCGGCTTTTAAACTCAAAATGGCGGCGGTACAATGGAGAATTCAACTTGTGGAAATGGTCTAAAAATTTTGGCGGCTTTTAAACTCAACATGGCGGCCGTACAATGGAGAATGCAACTTGTGGAAATGGTCTAAAAATTTTGGCGGCTTTTAAACTCAAAATGGCGGCCGTACAATGGAGAATTCAACTTGTGGAAATGGTCTAAAAATTTTGGCGGCTTTTAAACTCAAAATGGCGGCTGTACAATGGAGAATGCAACTTGTGGAAATGGTCTAAAAATTTTGGCGGCTTTTAAACTCAAAATGGCGGCCGTACAATGGAGAATGCAACTTGTGGAAATGGTCTAAAAATTTTGGCGGCTTTTAAACTCAAAATGGCGGCCGTACAATGGAGAATTCAACTTGTGGAAATGGTCTAAAAATTTTGGAGGCTTTTAAACTCAAAATGGCGGCCGTACAATGGAGAATTCAACTTGTGGAAATGGTCTAAAAATTTTGGCGGCTTTTAAACTCAAAATGGCGGCCGTACAATGGAGAATTCAACTTGTGGAAATGGTCTAAAAATTTTGGAGCCTTTTAAACTCAAAATGGCGGCCGTACAATGGAGAATTCAACTTGTGGAAATGGTCTAAAAATTTTGGAGCCTTTTTTACTCAAAATGGCGGCCGTACAATGGAGAATTCAACTTGTGGAAATGGTCTAAAAATTTTGGAGCCTTTTTTACTCAAAATGGCGGCCGTACAATGGAGAATTCAACTTGTGGAAATGGTCTAAAAATTTTGGAGCCTTTTTTACTCAAAATGGCGGCCGTACAATGGAGAATTCAACTTGTGGAAATGGTCTAAAAATTTTGGCGGCTTTTAAACTCAAAATGGCGGCCGTACAATGGAGAATTCAACTTGTGGAAATGGTCTAAAAATTTTGGCGGCTTTTAAACTCAAAATGGCGGCCGTACAATGGAGAATTCAACTTGTGGAAATGGTCTAAAAATTTTGGCGGCTTTTAAACTCAAAATGGCGGCCGTACAATGGAGAATTCAACTTGTGGAAATGGTCTAAAAATTTTGGCGGCTTTTAAACTCAAAATGGCGGCCGTACAATGGAGAATTCAACTTGTGGAAATGGTCTAAAAATTTTGGAGCCTTTTTCACTCAAAATGGCGGCCGTACAATGGAGAATTCAACTTGTGGAAATGGTCTAAAAATTTTGGCGCCTTTTAAACTCAAAATGGCGGCCGTACAATGGAGAATTCAACTTGTGGAAATGGTCTAAAAATTTTGGCGCCTTTTAAACTCAAAATGGCGGCCGTACAATGGAGAATTCAACTTGTGGAAATGGTCTAAAAATTTTGGAGCCTTTTAAACTCAACTTGTAAGAATTAATACTTGTGGAAATGGTCTAAAAATTTTGGCGGCTTTTAAACTCAAAATGGCGGCCGTACAATGGAGAATTCAACTTGTGGAAATGGTCTAAAAATTTTGGAGCCTTTTTCACTCAAAATGGCGGCCGTACAATGGAGAATTCAACTTGTGGAAATGGTCTAAAAATTTTGGCGGCTTTTAAACTCAAAATGGCGGCCGTACAATGGAGAATTCAACTTGTGGAAATGGTCTAAAAATTTTGGAGCCTTTTTAACTCAAAATGGCGGCCGTACAATGGAGAATGCAACTTGTGGAAATGGTCTAAAAATTTTGGCGGCTTTTAAACTCAAAATGGCGGCCGTACAATGGAGAATGCAACTTGTGGAAATGGTCTAAAAATTTTGGAGCCTTTTAAACTCAAAATGGCGGCCGTACAATGGAGAATTCAACTTGTGGAAATGGTCTAAAAATTTTGGCGGCTTTTAAACTCAAAATGGCGGCCGTACAATGGAGAATTCAACTTGTGGAAATGGTCTAAAAATTTTGGAGCCTTTTAAACTCAAAATGGCGGCCGTACAATGGAGAATTCAACTTGTGGAAATGGTCTAAAAATTTTGGCGGCTTTTAAACTCAAAATGGCGGCCGTACAATGGAGAATTCAACTTGTGGAAATGGTCTAAAAATTTTGGCGGCTTTTAAACTCAAAATGGCGGCCGTACAATGGAGAATTCAACTTGTGGAAATGGTCTAAAAATTTTGGAGCCTTTTTCACTCAAAATGGCGGCCGTACAATGGAGAATTCAACTTGTGGAAATGGTCTAAAAATTTTGGAGCCTTTTTTACTCAAAATGGCGGCCGTACAATGGAGAATTCAACTTGTGGAAATGGTCTAAAAATTTTGGCGCCTTTTTTACTCAAAATGGCGGCCGTACAATGGAGAATTCAACTTGTGGAAATGGTCTAAAAGTTTTGGCGGCTTTTAAACTCTCAAAATGGAGAATCCAACTTGTGGAAATGGTCTAAAAATTTTGGCGGCTTTTTAAACTCTCAAAATGGAGAATTAAACTTGTGGAAATGGTCTAAAAATTTTGGAGCCTTTTTTACTCCAAATGGTGGCTGTACAATGGAGAATGCAGCTTGTGGAAATGGTCTAAAAATTTTGGAGCCTTTTTTACTCAAAATGGCGGCCGTACAATGGAGAATTCAACTTGTGGAAATGGTCTAAAAATTTTGGAGCCTTTTTTACTCAAAATGGCGGCCGTACAATGGAGAATTCAACTTGTGGAAATGGTCTAAAAATTTTGGCGGCTTTTAAACTCAAAATGGCGGCCGTACAATGGAGAATTCAACTTGTGGAAATGGTCTAAAAATTTTGGCGGCTTCTTAACTCTAAATGGCGGCCGTACAATGGAGAATGCAACTTGTGGAAATGGTCTAAAAATTTTGGAGCTTTTTAAACTCAAAATGGCGGACGTACAGGGGAGAATTCAACTTGTGGAAATGGTCTAAAAATTTTGGCGGCTTTTAAACTCAAAATGGCGGCCGTACAATGGAGAATTCAACTTGTGGAAATGGTCTAAAAATTTTGGAGCCTTTTAAACTCAAAATGGCGGCCGTACAATGGAGAATTCAACTTGTGGAAATGGTCTAAAAATTTTGGCGGCTTTTAAACTCAAAATGGCGGCCGTACAATGGAGAATTCAACTTGTGGAAATGGTCTAAAAATTTTGGCGGCTTTTAAACTCAAAATGGCGGCCGTACAATGGAGAATTCAACTTGTGGAAATGGTCTAAAAATTTTGGCGGCTTTTAAACTCAAATGGAGAATGCAACTTGTGGAAATGGTCTAAAAATTTTGGAGCTTTTTAAACTCAAAATGGCGGACGTACAGGGGAGAATTCAACTTGTGGAAATGGTCTAAAAATTTTGGAGCTTTTTTCACTCAAAATAGCGGCCGTACAATGGAGAATTCAACTTGTGGAAATGGTCTAAAAATTTTGGCAGCTTTTAAACTCAAAATGGGGGCTGTACAATGGAGAATGCAACTTGTGGAAATGGCCTAAAAATTTTGGCGGCTTTTTAACTCAAAATGGCGGCCGTACAATGGAGAATTCAACTTGTGGAAATGGTCTAAAAATTTTGGCGCCTTTTTTACTCAAAATGGCGGCCGTACAATGGAGAATTCAACTTGTGGAAATGGTCTAAAAATTTTGGAGCCTTTTTCACTCAAAATGGCGGCCGTACAATGGAGAATTCAACTTGTGGAAATGGTCTAAAAATTTTGGCGGCTTTTAAACTCAAAATGGCGGCCGTACAATGGAGAATGCAACTTGTGGAAATGGTCTAAAAATTTTGGCGGCTTTTAAACTCAAAATGGCGGCCGTACAATGGAGAATGCAACTTGTGGAAATGGTCTAAAAATTTTGGTGGCTTTTAAACTCAAAATGGCGGCCGTACAATGGAGAATTCAACTTGTGGAAATGGTCTAAAAATTTTGGAGCCTTTTTCACTCAAAATGGCGGCCGTACAATGGAGAATTCAACTTGTGGAAATGGTCTAAAAATTTTGGAGGCTTTTAAACTCAAAATGGCGGCCGTACAATGGAGAATTCAACTTGTGGAAATGGTCTAAAAATTTTGGAGCCTTTTAAACTCAAAATGGCGGCCGTACAATGGAGAATGCAACTTGTGGAAATGGTCTAAAAATTTTGGAGGCTTTTAAACTCAAAATGGCGGCCGTACAATGGAGAATACAACTTGTGGAAATGGTCTAAAAATTTTGGCGGCTTTTAAACTCAAAATGGCGGCCGTACAATGGAGAATTCAACTTGTGGAAATGGTCTAAAAATTTTGGCGGCTTTTAAACTCAAAATGGCGGCCGTACAATGGAGAATGCAACTTGTGGAAATGGTCTAAAAATTTTGGAGGCTTTTAAACTCAAAATGGCGGCCGTACAATGGAGAATGCAACTTGTGGAAATGGTCTAAAAATTTTGGCGGCTTTTAAACTCAAAATGGCGGCCGTACAATGGAGAATTCAACTTGTGGAAATGGTCTAAAAATTTTGGCGGCCTTTTAAACTCAAAATGGCGGCCGTACAATGGAGAATTCAACTTGTGGAAATGGTCTAAAAATTTTGGCGGCTTTTAAACTCAAAATGGCGGCCGTACAATGGAGAATGCAACTTGTGGAAATGGTCTAAAAATTTTGGCGGCTTTTAAACTCAAAATGGCGGCCGTACAATGGAGAATACAACTTGTGGAAATGGTCTAAAAATTTTAGCGGCTTTTAAACTCAAAATGGCGGCCGTACAATGGAGAATGCAACTTGTGGAAATGGTCTAAAAATTTTGGCGGCTTTTAAACTCAAAATGGCGGCCGTACAATGGAGAATGCAACTTGTGGAAATGGTCTAAAAATTTTGGCGGCTTTTAAACTCAAAATGGCGGCCGTACAATGGAGAATACAACTTGTGGAAATGGTCTAAAAACTTTAGCGGCTTTTAAACTCAAAATGGCGGCCGTACAATGGAGAATGCAACTTGTGGAAATGGTCTAAAAATTTTGGCGGCTTTTAAACTCAAAATGGCGGCCGTACAATGGAGAATGCAACTTGTGGAAATGGTCTAAAAATTTTGGCGGCTTTTAAACTCAAAATGGCGGCCGTACAATGGAGAATGCAACTTGTGGAAATGGTCTAAAAATTTTGGCGGCTTTTAAACTCAAAATGGCGGCCGTACAATGGAGAATGCAACTTGTGGAAATGGTCTAAAAATTTTGGCGGCTTTTAAACTCAAAATGGCGGCCGTACAATGGAGAATTCAACTTGTGGAAATGGTCTAAAAATTTTGGCGGCTTTTAAACTCAAAATGGCGGCCGTACAATGGAGAATTCAACTTGTGGAAATGGTCTAAAAATTTTGGCGCCTTTTAAACTCAAAATGGCGGCCGTACAATGGAGAATTCAACTTGTGGAAATGGTCTAAAAATTTTGGAGGCTTTTAAACTCAAAATGGCGGCCGTACAATGGAGAATTCAACTTGTGGAAATGGTCTAAAAATTTTGGAGGCTTTTAAACTCAAAATGGCGGCCGTACAATGGAGAATTCAACTTGTGGAAATGGTCTAAAAATTTTGGCGGCTTTTAAACTCAAAATGGCGGCCGTACAATGGAGAATTCAACTTGTGGAAATGGTCTAAAAATTTTGGCGGCTTTTAAACTCAAAATGGCGGCCGTACAATGGAGAATTCAACTAGTGGAAATGGTCTAAAAAATTTGGCGGTTTTTAAACTGTCAAAATGGAGAATTCAACTTGTGGAAATGGTCTAAAAATTTTGGCGGCTTTTAAACTCAAAATGGCGGCCGTACAATGGAGAATTCAACTTGTGGAAATGGTCTAAAAATTTTGGCGGCTTTTAAACTCAAAATGGCGGCCGTACAATGGAGAATGCAACTTGTGGAAATGGTCTAAAAATTTTGGAGGCTTTTAAACTCAAAATGGCGGCCGTACAATGGAGAATGCAACTTGTGGAAATGGTCTAAAAATTTTGGCGGCTTTTAAACTCAAAATGGCGGCCGTACAATGGAGAATGCAACTTGTGGAAATGGTCTAAAAATTTTGGCGGCTTTTAAACTCAAAATGGCGGCCGTACAATGGAGAATTCAACTTGTGAAAATGGTCTAAAAATTTTGGCGGCTTTTAAACTCAAAATGGCGGCCGTACAATGGAGAATTCAACTTGTGGAAATGGTCTAAAAATTTTGGCGGCTTTTAAACTCAAAATGGCGGCCGTACAATGGAGAATTCAACTTGTGGAAATGGTCTAAAAATTTTGGCGGCTTTTAAACTCAAAATGGTGGCTGTACAATGGAGAATGCAGCTTGTGGAAATGGTCTAAAAATTTTGGCGGCTTTTAAACTCAAAATGGCGGCCGTACAATGGAGAATTCAACTTGTGGAAATGGTCTAAAAATTTTGGCGGCTTTTTTAAACTCAAAATGGCGGCCGTACAATGGAGAATTCAACTTGTGGAAATGGTCTAAAAATTTTGGCGGCTTTTAAACTCAAAATGGCGGCCGTACAATGGAGAATTCAACTTGTGGAAATGGTCTAAAAATTTTGGCGGCTTTTAAACTCAAAATGGCGGCCGTACAATGGAGAATTCAACTTGTGGAAATGGTCTAAAAATTTTGGCGGCTTTTTCACTCAAAATGGCGGCCGTACAATGGAGAATTCAACTTGTGGAAATGGTCTAAAAATTTTGGCGGCTTTTAAACTCAAAATGGTGGCTGTACAATGGAGAATGCAGCTTGTGGAAATGGTCTAAAAATTTTGGCGGCTTTTTCACTCAAAATGGCGGCCGTACAATGGAGAATGCAACTTGTGGAAATGGTCTAAAAATTTTGGCGGCTTTTAAACTCAAAATGGCGGCCGTACAATGGAGAATTCAACTTGTGGAAATGGTCTAAAAATTTTGGCGGCTTTTACACTCAAAATGGCGGCCGTACAATGGAGAATTCAACTTGTGGAAATGGTCTAAAAATTTTGGCGGCTTTTAAACTCAAAATGGCGGCCGTACAATGGAGAATGCAACTTGTGGAAATGGTCTAAAAATTTTGGCGGCTTTTAAACTCAAAATGGTGGCTGTACAATGGAGAATGCAGCTTGTGGAAATGGTCTAAAAATTTTGGCGCCTTTTTCAACTTGTGGAAATGGTCTAAAAATTTTGGCGGCTTTTTCACTCAAAATGGCGGCCGTACAATGGAGAATTCAACTTGTGGAAATGGTCTAAAAATTTTGGAGCCTTTTTAACTCAAAATGGCGGCCGTACAATGGAGAATTCAACTTGTGGAAATGGTCTAAAAATTTTGGCGGCTTTTTTACTCAAAATGGCGGCGGTACAATGGAGAATTCAACTTGTGGAAATGGTCTAAAAATTTTGGCGGCTTTTAAACTCAAAATGGCGGCCGTACAATGGAGAATTCAACTTGTGGAAATGGTCTAAAAATTTTGGCGGCTTTTAAACTCAAAATGGCGGCCGTACAATGGAGAATTCAACTTGTGGAAATGGTCTAAAAATTTTGGAGGCTTTTAAACTCAAAATGGCGGCCGTACAATGGAGAATTCAACTTGTGAAAATGGTCTAAAAATTTTGGCGGCTTTTAAACTCAAAATGGCGGCCGTACAATGGAGAATTCAACTTGTGGAAATGGTCTAAAAATTTTGGCGGCTTTTAAACTCAAAATGGCGGCCGTACAATGGAGAATTCAACTTGTGGAAATGGTCTAAAAATTTTGGCGGCTTTTAAACTCAAAATGGCGGCCGTACAATGGAGAATGCAACTTGTGGAAATGGTCTAAAAATTTTGGCGGCTTTTAAACTCAAAATGGCGGCCGTACAATGGAGAATTCAACTTGTGGAAATGGTCTAAAAATTTTGGCGGCTTTTAAACTCAAAATGGCGGCCGTACAATGGAGAATTCAACTTGTGAAAATGGTCTAAAAATTTTGCGGCCTTTTTCAACTTGTGAAAATGGTCTAAAAATTTTGGGGGCTTTTAAACTCAAAATGGCGGCCGTACAATGGAGAATTCAACTTGTGGAAATGGTCTAAAAATTTTGGCGGCTTTTAAACTCAAAATGGCGGCCGTACAATGGAGAATTCAACTTGTGAAAATGGTCTAAAAATTTTGGCGGCTTTTAAACTCAAAATGGCGGCCGTACAATGGAGAATGCAACTTGTGAAATGGTCTAAAAAATTTTGGAAAATGGTCTAAAAATTTTGGCGGCTTTTAAACTCAAAATGGCGGCCGTACAATGGAGAATTCAACTTGTGGAAATGGTCTAAAAATTTTGGAGCCTTTTTCACTCAAAATGGCGGCCGTACAATGGAGAATTCAACTTGTGAAAATGGTCTAAAAATTTTGGCGGCTTTTAAACTCAAAATGGCGGCCGTACAATGGAGAATTCAACTTGTGAAAATTTTGGCGGCTTTTAAACTCAACATGGCAGACGCACAATATAGAATTAAACTTGTGGAAATGGTCTACAAATTTTGGCGGCTTTTAAACTCAAAATGGCGGCCGTACAATGGAGAATGCAACTTGTGGAAATGGTCTAAAAATTTTGGAGGCTTTTAAACTCAACTTTGCGGCCGTACAATGGAGAATGCAACTTGTGGAAATGGTCTAAAAATTTTGGAGGCTTTTAAACTCAACTTGACGGCCGAAAAATGGAGAATGCAACTTGTGGAAATGGTCTAAAAATTTTGGCGGCTTTTAAACTCAAAATGGCGGCCGTACAATGGAGATTTCAACTTGTAGAAATGGTCTAAAAATTTTGGCGGCTTTTAAACTCAAAATGGCGGCCGTACAATGGAGAATGCAACTTGTGGAAATGGTCTAAAAATTTTGGCGGCTTTTAAACTCAAAATGGCGGCCGTACAATGGAGAATTCAACTTGTGGAAATGGTCTAAAAATTTTGGCGGCTTTTAAACTCAAAATGGCGGCCGTACAATGGAGAATTCAACTTGTGGAAATGGTCTAAAAATTTTGGCGGCTTTTAAACTCAAAATGGCGGCCGTACAATGGAGAATTCAACTTGTGGAAATGGTCTAAAAATTTTGGCGGCTTTTAAACTCAAAATGGCGGCCGTACAATGGAGAATTCAACTTGTGAAAATGGTCTAAAAATTTTGGAGGCTTTTAAACTCAAAATGGCGGCCGTACAATGGAGAATTCAACTTGTGAAAATGGTCTAAAAATTTTGGCGGCTTTTAAACTCAAAATGGCGGCCGTACAATGGAGAATTCAACTTGTGAAAATGGTCTAAAAATTTTGGCGGCTTTTAAACTCAAAATGGCGGCCGTACAATGGAGAATTCAACTTGTGGAAATGGTCTAAAAATTTTGGCGGCTTTTAAACTCAAAATGGCGGCCGTACAATGGAGAATTCAACTTGTGGAAATGGTCTAAAAATTTTGGAGGCTTTTTAACTCAAAATGGCGGCCGTACAATGGAGAATTCAACTTGTGAAAATGGTCTAAAAATTTTGGCGGCTTTTTCACTCAAAATGGCGGCCGTACAATGGAGAATTCAACTTGTGGAAATGGTCTAAAAATTTTGGCGGCTTTTAAACTCAAAATGGCGGCCGTACAATGGAGAATTCAACTTGTGGAAATGGTCTAAAAATTTTGGCGGCTTTTAAACTCAAAATGGCGGCCGTACAATGGAGAATGCAACTTGTGGAAATGGTCTAAAAATTTTGGAGGCTTTTAAACTCAAAATGGCGGCCGTACAATGGAGAATTCAACTTGTGAAAATGGTCTAAAAATTTTGGCGGCTTTTAAACTCAAAATGGCGGCCGTACAATGGAGAATTCAACTTGTGGAAATGGTCTAAAAATTTTGGCGCCTTTTTCACTCAAAATGGCGGCCGTACAATGGAGAATTCAACTTGTGGAAATGGTCTAAAAATTTTGGCGGCTTTTAAACTCAAAATGGCGGCCGTACAATGGAGAATTCAACTTGTGGAAATGGTCTAAAAATTTTGGCGGCTTTTAAACTCAAAATGGCGGCCGTACAATGGAGAATTCAACTTGTGGAAATGGTCTAAAAATTTTGGCGGCTTTTAAACTCAACTTGGCGGCCGTACAATGGAGAATTCAACTTGTGGAAATGGTCTAAAAATTTTGGCGGCTTTTAAACTCAACTTGGCGGCCGTACAATGTAGAATTGAACTTGTGGAAATGGTCGAACAATTTTGGCGTCCTTTAAACTCAAAATGGCGGCCGTACAATGGAGATTTCAACTTGTAGAAATGCTCGTACAATTTTGGCGGCTTTTAAACTCAAAATGGCGGCCGTACAATGGAGAATGCAACTTGTGGAAATGGTCCAAAAATTTTGGCGTCTTTTAAACTCAAAATGGCGGCCGTACAATGGAGAATTCAACTTGTGGAAATGGTCTAAAAATTTTGGCGGCTTTTAAACTCAAAATGGCGGCCGTACAATGGAGAATTCAACTTGTGAAAATGGTCTAAAAATTTTGGCGGCTTTTAAACTCAAAATGGCGGCCGTACAATGGAGAATTCAACTTGTGGAAATGGTCTAAAAATTTTGGCGGCTTTTAAACTCAAAATGGCGGCCGTACAATGGAGAATTCAACTTGTGGAAATGGTCTAAAAATTTTGGCGGCTTTTAAACTCAAAATGGCGGCCGTACAATGGAGAATGCAACTTGTGGAAATGGTCTAAAAATTTTGGCGGCTTTTAAACTCAAAATGGCGGCGGTACAATTCAAAATGCAACTTGTGGAAATGTTCTAAAAATTTTGGCGGCTTTTAAACTCAACATGGCGGCCGTACAATGGAGAATCCAACTTGTGGAAATGGTCTAAAAATTTTGGAGGCTGTTAAGCTCAAAATGGCGGCCGTACAATGGAGAATTCAACTTGTGAAAATGGTCTAAAAATTTTGGCGGCTTTTAAACTTAAAATGGCGGCCGTACAATGGAGAATTCAACTTGTGGAAATGGTCTAAAAATTTTGGCGGCTTTTTCACTCAAAATGGCGGCCGTACAATGGAGAATGCAACTTGTGGAAATGGTCTAAAAATTTTGGTGGCTATTAAACTCAAAATGGCGTCCCTACAATGGAGAATGCAACTTGTGGAAATGGTCTAAAAATTTTGGTGGCTATTAAACTCCAAATGGCGTCCGTACAATGGAGAATTAAACTTAAATGGTCTAAAAATTTTGGCGGCTTTTAAACTTTAAATGGCGGCCGTACAATGGAGAATTCAACTTAAATGGTCTAAAAATTTTGGCGGCTTTTAAACTTTAAATGGCGGACGTACAGGGGAGAATTCAACTTGTGGAAATGTTCTAAAAATTTTGGAGCCTTTTTAAGTCATAATGGCGGCCGTACAGTGGAGAATTCAACTTATGGAAATTGTGTAAAAATTTTGGCGGCTTTTAAACTTAAATGTAGAATGCAACTTGTGAAAATGGTCTAAAAATTTTGGAGCTTTTTTCACTCAAAATAGCGGCCGTACAATGGAGAATTCAACTTGTGGAAATGGTCTAAAAATTTTGGCAGCTTTTAAACTCAAAATGGGGGCTGTACAATGGAGAATTCAACTTGTGGAAATGGTCTAAAAATTTTGGCGGCTTTTAAACTCAAAATGGCGGCCGTACAATGGAGAATTCAACTTGTGGAAATGGTCTAAAAATTTTGGCGGCTTTTAAACTCAAAATGGCGGCCGTACAATGGAGAATTCAACTTGTGGAAATGGTCTAAAAATTTTGGCGGCTTTTAAACTCAAAATGGCGGCCGTACAATGGAGAATTCAACTTGTGGAAATGGTCTAAAAATTTTGGCGGCTTTTAAACTCAAAATGGCGGCCGTACAATGGAGAATTCAACTTGTGGAAATGGTCTAAAAATTTTGGCGGCTTTTAAACTCAAAATGGCGGCCGTACAATGGAGAATTCAACTTGTGGAAATGGTCTAAAAATTTTGGCGGCTTTTAAACTCAAAATGGCGGCCGTACAATGGAGAATTCAACTTGTGAAAATGGTCTAAAAATTTTGGCGGCTTTTAAACTCAAAATGGCGGCCGTACAATGGAGAATTCAACTTGTGGAAATGGTCTAAAAATTTTGGAGCCTTTTTTACTCAAAATGGCGGCCGTACAATGGAGAATTCAACTTGTGAAAATGGTCTAAAAATTTTGGCGGCTTTTAAACTCAAAATGGCGGCCGTACAATGGAGAATTCAACTTGTGGAAATGGTCTAAAAATTTTGGCGGCTTTTAAAAAAGGGGTGGTCTAAAAATTTTGGGCCTTTTAAACTCAAAATGGCGGCCGTACAATGGAGAATTCAACTTGTGGAAATGGTCAAAAAATTTTGGCGGCTTTTAAACTCAAAATGGCGGCCGTACAATGGAGAATTCAACTTGTGGAAATGGTCTAAAAATTTTGGCGGCTTTTAAACTCAAAATGGCGGCCGTACAATGGAGAATTCAACTTGTGGAAATGGTCTAAAAATTTTGGAGCCTTTTTCACTCAAAATGGCGGCCGTACAATGGAGAATTCAACTTGTGGAAATGGTCTAAAAATTTTGGCGGCTTTTAAACTCAAAATGGCGGCCGTACAATGGAGAATGCAACTTGTGGAAATGGTCTAAAAATTTTGGCGGCTTTTAAACTCAAAATGGCGGCCGTACAATGGAGAATTCAACTTGTGGAAATGGTCTAAAAATTTTGGCGGCTTTTAAACTCAAAATGGCGGCCGTACAATGGAGAATTCAACTTGTGGAAATGGTCTAAAAATTTTGGCGGCTTTTTAAACTCAAAATGGCGGCCGTACAATGGAGAATTCAACTTGTGGAAATGGTCTAAAAATTTTGGCGGCTTTTAAACTCAAAATGGCGGCCGTACAATGGAGAATTCAACTTGTGGAAATGGTCTAAAAATTTTGGCGGCTTTTAAACTCAAAATGGCGGCCGTACAATGGAGAATTCAACTTGTGGAAAATGGTCTAAAAATTTTGGCGGCTTTTCCAGTCAAAATGGCGGCCGTACAATGGAGAATTCAACTTGTGAAAATGGTCAAAAAATTTTGGCGACTTTTTCACTCAAAATGGCGGTCGTACAATGGAGAATTCAACTTGTGAAAATGGTCTAAAAATTTTGGCGGCTTTTAAACTCAAATCTCAAAATGTGAAATGGCCTAATTTTGTACAATGGAGAATTCAACTTGTGGAAATGGTCTAAAAATTTTGGCGGCTTTTAAACTCAAAATGGCGGCCGTACAATGGAGAATTCAACTTGTGGAAATGGTCTAAAAATTTTGGAGCCTTTTTTACTCAAAATGGCGGCCGTACAATGGAGAATTCAACTTGTGGAAATGGTCTAAAAATTTTGGCGGCTTTTAAACTCAAAATGGGGGCCGTACAATGGAGAATTCAACTAGTGGAAATGGTCTAAAAAATTTGGCGGTTTTTAAACTCTCAAAATGGAGAATTCAACTTGTGGAAATGATCTAAAAATTTTGGCGGCTTTTAAACTCAAAATGGCGGTCGTACAATGAAGAATTCAACTTGCGGAAATGGTCTAAAAATTTTGGAGGCTTTTTTACTCAAAATGGCGGCCTTACAATGGAGAATTCAACTTGTGGAAATGGTCTAAAAATTTTGGCGGCTTTTAAACTCAAAATGGCGGCCGTACAATGGAGAATTCAACTTGTGGAAATGGTCTAAAAATTTTGGCGGCTTTTTAACTCAAAATGGCGGCCTTACAATGGAGAATTCAACTTGTGGAAATGGTCTAAAAATTTTGGCGGCTTTTAAACTCAAAATGGCGGCCGTACAATGGAGAATTCAACTTGTGGAAATGGTCTAAAAATTTTGGAGCCTTTTTCACTCAAAATGGTGGCCGTACAATGGAGAATTCAACTTGTGGAAATGGTCTAAAAATTTTGGCGGCTTTTAAACTCAAAATGGCGGCCGTACAATGGAGAATTAAACTTGTGAAAATGGTCCTAAAATTTTTGGCGGTTTTTTAACTCAAAATGGTGGCCGTACAATGGAGAATTATACTTGTGGAAATGGTCTAAAAATTTTGGAGCCTTTTTCACCCAAAATGGTGGCCGAACAATGGAGAATGCAACTTTTGGAAATGGTCTAAAAATTTTGGAGCCTTTTTTACTCAAAATGGCGGCCGTACAATGGAGAATTCAACTTGTGAAAATGGTACCTAAAAATTTTGGCGGCTTTTAAACTCAAAATGGCGGCCGTACAATGGAGAATTCAACTTGTGGAAATGGTCTAAAAATTTTGGCGGCTTTTAAACTCAAAATGGCGGCCGTACAATGGAGAATTCAACTTGTGAAAATGGTCTAAAAATTTTGGAGCCTTTTTTACTCAAAATGGCGGCCGTACAATGGAGAATTCAACTTGTGAAAATGGTCTAAAAATTTTGGCGGCTTTTAAACTCAACATGGCAGCCGTACAATAGAGAATTAAACTTGTAAAAAAATGGTCTAAAAATTTTGGCAGCTTTTAAACTCAAAATGGCGGCGGTACAATGGAGAATGCAACTTGTGGAAATGGTCTAAAAATTTTGGTGGCTTTTAAACTCAAAATGGCGGCCGTACAATGGAGAATTCAACTTGTGGAAATGGTCTAAAAATTTTGGAGCCTTTTTCACTCAAAATGGCGGCCGTACAATGGAGAATTAAACTTGTGGAAAATGGTCTAAAAATTTTGGCGGCTTTTAAACTCAAAATGGCGGCCGTACAATGGAGAATGCAACTTGTGGAAATGGTCTAAAAATTTTGGCGGCTTTTAAACTCAAAATGGCGGCCGTACAATGGAGAATTCAACTTGTGGAAATGGTCTAAAAATTTTGGCGCCTTTTTTACTCAAAATGGCGGCCGTACAATGGAGAATTCAACTTGTGAAAATGGTCTAAAAATTTTGGCGGCTTTTAAACTCAAAATGGCGGCCGTACAATGGAGAATTCAACTTGTGGAAATGGTCTAAAAATTTTGGCGGCTTTTAAACTCAAAATGGCGGCCGTACAATGGAAAATTCAACTTGTGGAAATGGTCTAAAAATTTTCGTGGCTTTTAAACTCAAAATAGCGGCCAATGGAGAATTAAACTTGTGAAAATGGTCCTAAAATTTTTGGCGGTTTTTTAACTCAAAATGGTGGCCGTACAATGGAGAATTCAACTTGTGAAAATGGTCTAAAAATTTTGGCGGCTTTTAAACTCAAAATGGCGGCCGTACAATGGAGAATTCAACTTGTGAAAATGGTCTAAAAATTTTGGCGGCTTTTAAACTCAAAATGGCGGCCGTACAATGGAGAATTCAACTTGTGGAAATGGTCTAAAAATTTTGGCGGCTTTTAAACTCAAAATGGCGGCCGTACAATGGAGAATTCAACTTGTGGAAATGGTCTAAAAATTTTGGCGCCTTTTAAACTCAAAATGGCGGCCGTACAATGGAGAATTCAACTTGTGGAAATGGTCTAAAAATTTTGGTGGCTTTTAAACTCAAAATGGCGGCCGTACAATGGAGAATTCAACTTGTGGAAATGGTCTAAAAATTTTGGCGGCTTTTAAACTCAAAATGGCGGCCGTACAATGGAGAATTCAACTTGTGGAAATGGTCTAAAAATTTTGGTATCTTTTAAACTCAAAATGGCGTCCGTACAATGGATAATTCAACTTGTGGAAATGGTCTAAAAATTTTGGCGGCTTTTAAACTCAAAATGGCGGCCGTACAATGGATAATTCAACTTGTGGAAATGGTCTAAAAATTTTCGTGGCTTTTAAACTCAAAATAGCGGCCAATGGAGAATTAAACTTGTGAAAATGGTCCTAAAATTTTTGGCGGTTTTTTAACTCAAAATGGTGGCCGTACAATGGAGAATTATACTTGTGGAAATGGTCTAAAAATTTTGGAGCCTTTTTCACTCAAAATGGCGGCCGTACAATGGAGAATTCAACTTGTGGAAATGGTCTAAAAATTTTGGAGCCTTTTTCACTCAAAATGGCGGCCGTACAATGGAGAATTCAACTTGTGGAAATGGTCTAAAAATTTTGGCGGCTTTTAAACTCAAAATGGCGGCCGTACAATGGAGAATGCAACTTGTGGAAATGGTCTAAAAATTTTGGAGGCTTTTAAACTCAAAATGGCGGCCGTACAATGGAGAATTCAACTTGTGGAAATGGTCTAAAAATTTTGGCGGCTTTTAAACTCAAAATGGCGGCCGTACAATGGAGAATGCAACTTGTGAAAATGGTCTAAAAATTTTGGCGGCTTTTAAACTCAAAATGGCGGCCGTACAATGGAGAATGCAACTTGTGGAAATGGTCTAAAAATTTTGGCGGCTTTTAAACTCAAAATGGCGGCCGTACAATGGAGAATTCAACTTGTGGAAATGGTCTAAAAAAAATTTTGGTCAATGGGATTACTTTGAAATGGTTTAAAATTTAAACTCAAAATGGCGGCCGTACAATGGAGAATTCAACTTGTGGAAATGGTCTAAAAATTTTGGCGGCTTTTAAACTCAAAATGGCGGCCGTACAATGGAGAATTCAACTTGTGGAAAATGGTCTAAAAATTTTGGCGGCTTTTAAACTCAAAATGGCGGCCGTACAATGGAGAATTCAACTTGTGGAAATGGTCTAAAAATTTTGGCGGCTTTTAAACTCAAAATGGCGGCCGTACAATGGAGAATTCAACTTGTGGAAATGGTCTAAAAATTTTGGCGGCTTTTTAAACTCAAAATGGCGGCCGTACAATGGAGAATTCAACTTGTGGAAATGGTCTAAAAATTTTGGCGGCTTTTAAACTCAAAATGGCGGCCGTACAATGGAGAATTCAACTTGTGGAAATGGTCTAAAAATTTTGGAGCCTTTTAAACTCAAAATGGCGGCCGTACAATGGAGAATTCAACTTGTGGAAATGGTCTAAAAATTTTGGCGGCTTTTAAACTCAAAATGGCGGCCGTACAATGGAGAATTCAACTTGTGGAAATGGTCTAAAAATTTTGGCGGCTTTTAAACTCAAAATGGCGGCCGTACAATGGAGAATTCAACTTGTGGAAAATGGTCTAAAAATTTTGGCGGCTTTTAAACTCAAAATGGCGGCCGTACAATGGAGAATTCAACTTGTGGAAATGGTCTAAAAATTTTGGAGCCTTTTAAACTCAAAATGGCGGCCGTACAATGGAGAATTCAACTTGTGGAAATGGTCTAAAAATTTTGGCGCCTTTTTAACTCAAAATGGCGGCCGTACAATGGAGAATTCAACTTGTGGAAATGGTCTAAAAATTTTGTTTTGACGGCTTTTAAACTCAAAATGGCGGCCGTACAATGGAGAATTCAACTTGTGGAAATGGTCTAAAAATTTTGGCGGCTTTTAAACTCAAAATGGCGGCCGTACAATGGAGAATGCAACTTGTGGAAATGGTCTAAAAATTTTGGCGGCTTTTAAACTCAAAATGGCGGCCGTACAATGGAGAATTCAACTTGTGGAAATGGTCTAAAAATTTTGGCGGCTTTTAAACTCAAAATGGCGGCCGTACAATGGAGAATTCAACTTGTGGAAATGGTCTAAAAATTTTGGCGGCTTTTAAACTCAAAATGGCGGCCGTACAATGGAGAATTCAACTTGTGGAAATGGTCTAAAAATTTTGGCGGCTTTTAAACTCAAAATGGCGGCCGTACAATGGAGAATGCAACTTGTGGAAATGGTCTAAAAATTTTGGTGGCTTTTAAACTCAAAATGGCGTCCGTACAATGGAGAATACAACTTTTGGAAATGGTCCAAAAATTTTGGAACCTTTTTCACTCAAAATGGCGGCCGTACAATGGAGAATTAAACTTGTGGAAATGGTCTAAAAATTTTGGCGGCTTTTAAACTCAAAATGGCGGCCGTACAATGGAGAATTCAACTTGTGGAAATGGTCTAAAAATTTTGGCGGCTTTTAAACTCAACATGGCAGCCGTACAATAGAGAATTAAACTTGTAAAAATGGTCTAAAAATTTTGGCGGCTTTTAAACTCAAAATGGCGGCGGTACAATGGAGAATGCAACTTATGGAAATGGTCTAAAAATTTTGGCGGCTTTTAAACTCAAAATGGCGGCCGTACAATGGAGAATTCAACTTGTGAAAATGGTCTAAAAATTTTGGCGGCTTTTAAACTCAAAATGGCGGCCGTACAATGGAGAATGCAACTTTTGGAATTGGTCTAAAAATTTTGGTGGCTTTTAAACTCAAAATGGCGTCCGTTCAATGGAGAATGCAACTTTTGGAATTGGTCCAAAAATTTTGGAGGCTTTTAAACTCAAAATGGCGGCCGTACAATGGAGAATTCAACTTGTGGAAATGGTCTAAAAATTTTGGCGGCTTTTAAACTCAAAATGGCGGCTGTACAATGGAGAATTCAACTTGTGAAAATGGTCTAAAAATTTTGGCGCCTTTTTCACTCAAAATGGCGGCCGTACAATGGAGAATGCAACTTGTGGAAATGGTCTAAAAATTTTGGCGGCTTTTAAACTCAAAATGGCGGCCGTACAATGGAGAATTCAACTTGTGGAAATGGTCTAAAAATGTTGGCGGCTTTTAAACTCAAAATGGCGGCCGTACAATGGAGAATTCAACTTGTGGAAATGGTCTAAAAATTTTGGCGGCTTTTAAACTCAAAATGGCGGCCGTACAATGGAGAATTCAACTTGTGGAAATGGTCTAAAAATTTTGGCGCCTTTTTAAACTCAAAATGGCGGCCGTACAATGGAGAATTCAACTTGTGGAAATGGTCTAAAAATTTTGGCGGCTTTTAAACTCAAAATGGCGGCCGTACAATGGAGAATTCAACTTGTGGAAATGGTCTAAAAATTTTGGCGGCTTTTAAACTCAAAATGGCGGCCGTACAATGGAGAATTCAACTTGTGGAAATGGTCTAAAAATTTTGGCGGCTTTTAAACTCAAAATGGCGGCCGTACAATGGAGAATTCAACTTGTGGAAATGGTCTAAAAATTTTGGCGGCTTTTAAACTCAAAATGGCGGCCGTACAATGGAGAATTCAACTTGTGGAAATGGTCTAAAAATTTTGGCGGCTTTTAAACTCAAAATGGCGGCCGTACAATGGAGAATTCAACTTGTGGAAATGGTCTAAAAATTTTGGCGGCTTTTAAACTCAAAATGGCGGCCGTACAATGGAGAATTCAACTTGTGGAAATGGTCTAAAAATTTTGGCGGCTTTTAAACTCAAAATGGCGGCCGTACAATGGAGAATTCAACTTGTGGAAATGGTCTAAAAATTTTGGCGGCTTTTAAACTCAAAATGGCGGCCGTACAATGGAGAATTCAACTTGTGGAAATGGTCTAAAAATTTTGGCGCCTTTTAAACTCAAAATGGCGGCCGTACAATGGAGAATTCAACTTGTGGAAATGGTCTAAAAATTTTGGCGGCTTTTAAACTCAAAATGGCGGCCGTACAATGGAGAATTCAACTTGTGGAAATGGTCTAAAAATTTTGGCGGCTTTTAAACTCAAAATGGCGGCCGTACAATGGAGAATTCAACTTGTGGAAATGGTCTAAAAATTTTGGCGGCTTTTAAACTCAAAATGGCGGCCGTACAATGGAGAATTCAACTTGTGGAAATGGTCTAAAAATTTTGGCGGCTTTTAAACTCAAAATGGCGGCCGTACAATGGAGAATGCAACTTGTGGAAATGGTCTAAAAATTTTGGCGGCTTTTAAACTCAAAATGGCGGCCGTACAATGGAGAATGCAACTTGTGGAAATGGTCTAAAAATTTTGGCGGCTTTTTAAACTCAAAATGGCGGCCGTACAATGGAGAATTCAACTTGTGAAAATGGTCTAAAAATTTTGGCGGCTTTTAAACTCAAAATGGCGGCCGTACAATGGAGAATGCAACTTGTGGAAATGGTCTAAAAATTTTGGCGGCTTTTAAACTCAAAATGGCGGCCGTACAATGGAGAATTCAACTTGTGGAAATGGTCTAAAAATTTTGGCGGCTTTTAAACTCAAAATGGCGGCCGTACAATGGAGAATTCAACTTGTGGAAATGGTCTAAAAATTTTGGCGGCTTTTAAACTCAAAATGGCGGCCGTACAATGGAGAATTCAACTTGTGGAAATGGTCTAAAAATTTTGGCGGCTTTTAAACTCAAAATGGCGGCCGTACAATGGAGAATGCAACTTGTGGAAATGGTCTAAAAATTTTGGCGGCTTTTAAACTCAAAATGGCGGCCGTACAATGGAGAATTCAACTTGTGGAAATGGTCTAAAAATTTTGGCGGCTTTTTAACTCAAAATGGCGGCCGTACAATGGAGAATTCAACTTGTGGAAATGGTCTAAAAATTTTGGCGGCTTTTAAACTCAAAATGGCGGCCGTACAATGGAGAATTAAACTTGTGGAAATGGTCTAAAAATTTTGGCGGCTTTTAAACTCAAAATGGCGGCGTACAATGGAGAATTCAACTTGTGGAAATGGTCTAAAAATTTTGGCGCCTTTTTTAAACTCAAAATGGCGGCCGTACAATGGAGAATTCAACTTGTGGAAATGGTCTAAAAATTTTGGCGCCTTTTAAACTCAAAATGGCGGCCGTACAATGGAGAATTCAACTTGTGGAAATGGTCTAAAAATTTTTTGGCGGCTTTTAAACTCAAAATGGCGGCCGTACAATGGAGAATTCAACTTGTGGAAATGGTCTAAAAATTTTGGCGGCTTTTAAACTCAAAATGGCGGCCGTACAATGGAGAATTCAACTTGTGGAAATTGTCTAAAAATTTTGGCGGCTTTTAAACTCAAAATGGCGGCCGTACAATGGAGAATTCAACTTGTGGAAATGGTCTAAAAATTTTGGCGGCTTTTTTACTCAAAATGGCGGCCGTACAATGGAGAATTCAACTTGTGGAAATGGTCTAAAAATTTTGGCGGCTTTTAAACTCAAAATGGCGGCCGTACAATGGAGAATTCAACTTGTGGAAATGGTCTAAAAATTTTGGCGCCTTTTTCAACTTGTGAAAATGGTCTAAAAATTTTGGCGGCTTTTAAACTCAAAATGGCGGACGTACAGGGGAGAATTCAACTTGTGGAAATGGTCTAAAAATTTTGGCGCCTTTTTAACTCAAAATGGCGGCCGTACAATGGAGAATTCAACTTGTGGAAATGGTCTAAAAATTTTGGAGCCTTTTTTACAATGGAGAATTCAACTTGTGGAAATGGTCTAAAAATTTTGGCGGCTTTTTCACTCAAAATGGCGGCCGTACAATGGAGAATTCAACTTGTGGAAATGGTCTAAAAATTTTGGCGGCTTTTAAACTCAAAATGGCGGCCGTACAATGGAGAATGCAGCTTGTGGAAATGGTCTAAAAATTTTGGCGCCTTTTTCAACTTGTGGAAATGGTCTAAAAATTTTGGCGGCTTTTTAACTCAAAATGGCGGCCGTACAATGGAGAATTCAACTTGTGGAAATGGTCTAAAAATTTTGGAGCCTTTTTGACTCAAAATGGCGGCCGTACAATGGAGAATTCAACTTGTGGAAATGGTCTAAAAATTTTGGCGGCTTTTAAACTCAAAATGGCGGCCGTACAATGGAGAATTCAACTTGTGGAAATGGTCTAAAAATTTTGGAGCCTTTTTGACTCAAAATGGCGGCCGTACAATGGAGAATTCAACTTGTGGAAATGGTCTAAAAATTTTGGGGCTTTTAACTCAAAATGGCGGCGGTACAATGGAGAATGCAACTTGTGGAAATGGTCTAAAAATTTTGGCGGCTTTTAAACTCAAAATGGCGGCCGTACAATGCAAAATTCAACTTGTGGAAATGGTCTAAAAATTTTGGCGGCTTTTAAACTCAAAATGGCGGCCGTACAATGGAGAATTCAACTTGTGGAAATGGTCTAAAAATTTTGGCGGCTTTTAAACTCAAAATGGCGGCCGTACAATGGAGAATTCAACTTGTGGAAATGGTCTAAAAATTTTGGCGGCTTTTAAACTCAAAATGGCGGCCGTACAATGGAGAATTCAACTTGTGGAAATGGTCTAAAAATTTTGGCGGCTTTTTCACTCAAAATGGCGGCCGTACAATGGAGAATTCAACTTGTGGAAATGGTCTAAAAATTTTGGAGCCTTTTTAACTCAAAATGGCGGCCGTACAATGGAGAATTCAACTAGTGGAAATTGTCTAAAAATTTTGGCGGTTTTTAAACTCTCAAAATGGAGAATTCAACATGTGGAAATGGTCTAAAAATTTTGCGGCTTTTTAACTCAAAATGGCGGCGGTACAATGTAGAATGCAACTTTGTAACGTACAAAGCCTCAATGCTGTTGATGGGCAACCAAATATCCATAAATACGGAACCACTAAGGCTTACCAACCATTGCAATCGGCAACTATACGTCATTGTGTGAGGCCTATCTTGGTGTTAACACGATTCATCTGCGGGACTCTTAATGCGGCTAGCATGACAATCGGCTGGGGTGGTTCTTTGATGAATGTGTTTCACCCACTCACACGTCAGCAACTTTAAATAAAGTCCCTGTGCTGAAACTCAAAATAGAAGAGAGAGAAAAGAATAGAAGAAAATAGTCCTAGTGTTGGCTGCATAGGTGTATTTACAGCCGCGCTCTCTACCCACCCTACCATGATTTTCCTTTCAGCGCTAGTGGAAAATCCCAAAACAAACGTCCTTATTCACATTAGATTGCCCAAAAAGAAAATTCAGAAAATTACCTCATTATAAATATCATTATTATTCACTTAAATTAAATTTTCCACAATCATTCATTTCTTAAAGTCTAATATTTCATTCAGTAGTATCTCTGAGAACAAAGTTAACTCATAAAAAAAACCCAAAACCCATTCTACAATATATAAGAAAATTTACAATTTCATATATGATCAACAGATTAATTTGTAATTCCAAAAAATTATATAGCTCGAAACTTTACCGCATAACGATTCCTATGCAAAGATTAATAAATCCAAAAATCAAAAAAAAATATTCTAAAAACTCGGCATAATTTTATGAACATTTCTTTCAAACTTTGACCCACTGTGCAAAAGCAAAACGTCACGCCATATGCGTCGTCACATATGCAAAACGTCTTCAAACAAAAAAAATTATGCATATCTATTCACTCTTTCCTATTTTTTTGATTCTTTTCACTTTTTCAGTTCATTCTTATTTCTTTTCTTTACGCATGATTTTATTTGAAACAACATTAGAAGTATATAAAATATATATTGGGGCAAACGGAGGGGAGGTAAGCAACGACAATTGTTTTTGCTCTTGTCTTTGCATTGAATACACTTGCTTAATCTCTCCGACTTCGCTTAATATACAAATTTGGTAACAAAAAAAATTTAGTAGAAAAACTCACCCTTGTAGCGTCCGACGAAGGCCTTCGAGGAATTGCTGTAGAGGCTATAGATTTAATTTAAAAAATTTTTTTTTTTTTTTTTTTGTTACTTATTTAGTTATGTTCACATTTTCTTTTGTTTTTGATTTTGTTACCAAGTCTTGTAAAGCAATTGCTCATGCTTGTTCTTATTTTAATTTTTTTTCTTTTCTTCTATGTTTTCACTTTCTTCTTTTTTTTTTTTGTTATAGATTTTTTTTTTGACCTTTCAATTTTTCATTATATTTTATTCTTTTGCTTTTATTCTGCTTAATTTTTTTGATTTATTTATGTCTTAACTTTTTTTTTCTCATTTTCAGTGTATGTTACCTCGCGACGTGACACAAAAAAATTGTTTTTGCACAATGTGGCTCAAAATTTTGCTTTGCGTTTTCTTCGTTGCAAATTTGTTCGCCCTTTTTTTTCACCTGCTTCACTCCCACTGTTTTCTCTTTCTTATTACCAATTATTACTTGAACATTATTATTATTACCATTAATAATTATTACTTGCAACCTCTCATGCACTGGTTCTAACTTTCGATTATATAACATTACCTAGATTTAAACAAAAAAAAAAGTTAACACTTTTCGTTTTCACTCGTTTTCACCATTCTTCATCTGGCCTTTTTACATTCTTTTCACCCTGTTTAGACCGTTTTTTTTTCACATGTGTTGTTTTCTGTTCCTTTTTTTTTTCTTGCAATTTTTTTTTTATACGTTTTTAATTCTTATTTTCTTTTTTTTTTGACTACGTATTTTTGCCGTTTTTCCTTCTCACGCTTGCCCTAGCACTTGCCGGCGTCGTAACGAAATTTGACTGATCAGTTGGTCGCCCATGTAATTGCTTCGTCCCCTTTGGTGAATAACTTCTTCGCTGCTTGCACTATCCAACATCAATATCTCGGAATTCCGGCTTTGGAAATCATCAATACCAAAACTTGGGCTTTATTTTTGTCTAACAAACCATATACATATATGAATGTCGTTAATGCGTTTTTTTTTTTTTTTTTTTTCTAGAGCTGTATAATTACCTTCTGCTTAATCAAAGCAATACATTTTAATTTCCTTATTTTGGCATTATGAACGAACATACCGAGACTTAGCAAATCTGCGTGCAAAAATTTTATTTGCAAAATTACCAAATTTTATTCAATTAAAAAAAAAATTATAAACACTTACTCAAGAAGTATATCTTGAAATAGAGAACACCAACATAATTGGTTTCTTTTTTATCACCGATTCAAAACCATGAAGGATGGCTTGTATTTATTCGGATTAAAAATTTACTTGTGTTACTTTAACCACACAAAAAAATTAAATATTAATTTTATCACTTTCTGCAAAAGGACTGTTTCGCTCGGTTGCCAATTTGAAAAGAATTTATCAAGACAGTTCGCCTATGCTCTAGGCCTAGCTTTGATCTTCGTTTAGACCCGAAGTCAATTGTCAAAGTGACATTATCCGCTATTGCCATAATGGGAAAAAGAAATGTACCCCTGTGGTGAACTTTCTTTCTGCAATCAAGCAGTGCATTCGCGGGTCATTTAAATTCGGCCTTCCTTTGTTTCTTTTCTTTCTTTTTTTCTTTTGAACTGCAAGTTTTATTCAAGGGACCTCCACAACCACAGACGAATTCTAGAGTTTTCTCGGGGAATTAGTCTGAAAACCCTCATTGTTTAATGTCCTTGCCATGATATGTTCCTTGCAATTTCCCTTGAAGGTCTTCTAAAACATAATAACAATTCCCTAAACATTCCCTGACTCCAGATTTCACCCATTGCGGATTGAATTTCGCATTCATATTTTTCTGAAAATTACTCTGGCTGAAGTTTCTTCTGAATACTTCTTGGCCTATCCTAAAATGAATTTGCCTAGTGCGCAAGTTATACTGCTTGGCGTTTTTATCTGCTGCTGATGCAATTTGCTGTTTTATTCCTTTTCTCAGCAACTGCAATTGATCGTCTTTCCTAAGGGGATTAAGTGATTCATCTAATAAATTGAACTTACTTAGTAGACTATAATGAGACCCATGTGTGATCATATCAAAGCCGAAAACTGCATGATATGGAGAACAATTAACGCTCGCATGATGACCATTCCGCAGAGCACAACTAATTGCTGGAATATGTTCATCCCACTCTCTATGATCATTGTTAAGATAAGCTCTAATCGCTGCTATGATTGATCGATTCACCCGTTCTGCGGCGTTGGCTTGAGGTGAATACAACGCTGTATATACATGCTTAATACCAAGCTTCGTTAGCCACGCGTTAAATTCGACCGCTTTGAATTGTGCTCCGTTATCGCTCACTAGGATTTCCGGAATACCAAGTATAAAGAAAATGTGGTCCTGAAGAAACTCCTGTATTAAACGAGATGTCAATTTCTTCAACGGACACAGCCAATAAAATTTGGAAAAGTGATCCAAAACTATTACCAACCCAATATGGCCTCGCTTACTGCGTGGATATGGACCGAGCAGGTCTATGTATAACCTTTGGAAAGGACGCATTGAAACTGCTGGCTTTCCCAATGGCGGTTTTAAAATGTAATTCGGGGCTTTGGTAGACTTGCAAATATCACAGTTACGTACATAATCTCTCACTTGTGACACCATGCCTGGCCAATAAAAAAATCTCCTTATTAATTCTAGGGTCTTAGCCATTCCTCCATGTGCTGATATAACACTATTATGAGCACTGGATATGACTTCAGTCGTCAAACCAGATGGAATCCACAGTTTCCATCTCGATTCTTGATTTTCTAAATTTCCATCATCATGTTCAGTTCGTATATAGACAAAACCATCTTCTACTCGTATATCTGGATACTCTCCAAGACTATCTAAAAACTTTTTTTTCAAATTCTGATATTCACTATCACTAAAACACGTGGAATTTAAATCAACACCAGGATAAACTTCTTCTAATGCGCTTATCTCATCTGAAAACATTCTCGAAAGCGCATCAGGCACGACATTGTCCCTACCTCTTCTATGGCTTATCGTGAACTTGTAACTTTGCAATTTCATGGCCCATCTAGCCAACCGTCCCTTCAAATTAGGTTGCTTCATTAGCCATAAAAGGCTCGCATGATCAGTAATCAATTCAAATTCCTGCATCTCAATATAGCATCTAAACCTATCGATTGCTTCTAGTGCTGCTAAACATTCCCGCTCAGTTACACTATAGTTTCGTTGAGCTGAATTCAGTTTCTTGGACATAAATACAATTGGTTTTTCTTCTCCTTCATCTGATATTTGAACTAACGTAGCGCCTATGCCGACATCACTCGCATCGCAATGCACATAGAACTTCCGTTCGAAGTTCGGGTTCTGCAACACTGGAGCTGAAGTCAATGCAGATTTAAGCTTTTCAAAGGATTCCTGAGCTTGCTCGTTCCAGACAAATTTCTTTTTCGACGACAGAAGCTCGGTGATTGGAAAACTAATATCTGAGAAGTTAGGTATAAATCGTCTATACCATCCGACTACTCCCATAAACGCTCTTACTTGTTTAACTGTTTTCGGAATTGGCCATGACTGAATCGCGTCTGTTTTTGATGAGTCAGTTGAAATTCCTCCATTGCCAACTATATATCCTAAAAATGCAACTTTTGTGACACAAAATTTGCTCTTTGCCACATTTAAAGTTACGTTCGCTATTCGAAATTGCTCAGCTAGCTTGGTTAAAACAAATAGATGTTCCTCAAAGCTTTCTGATACTACACATAAATCGTCTAAGTATCCAAATGTACAATATTTTAATTCGGGCGGTATTATTTCATCCATTAGTCTACACATTGTTTGCGCGGCATTACACAAACCAAATGGCATGACCACAAAATGATACAATGGACGACCTGGTACTGTAAATGCTGTGATTGCTTTTGATTCGTCACTCAAACCTATTTGCCAAAAAGCATCCTTCAAATCTATCTTCGAGATGATGTTAGCTTTTGGTAGTCTTGCAAAAATTCCGTTGATGCTGGGCAGTGGGTATGCGTCTTTTTTGGTAACCTCGTTAATGCGTCGTGCATCTAAGCATAAACGAACTTTTCCGGGTTTAATCACCAAACGCATGGGCGAACTCCAAGGACTATTCGACTTCTCAATAACTCCTAGCTCTAACATTCTATCGATCTCCTGAAACATAACCTTTTCAACCGCCGGTGAAACTGGATAAAATCGCTGTTTAATTGGGGTGGCATTGCCTACTTCTATATGATGTTGCAGAAGCTTTGTTCTTCCGAGGCCTTGCCTTTCAAAGTCTGGAAATAAACTTATGATTCCGCCTAAACGTTTTTCTTCTTCTGCTGTCAGCGGAAACTTTTCCTCACCGTCTTTCTCTGGTAATCTAGGCACGTTGCTATTTGAAGTTTCAATCGAGGAAATTACACCCGGGGCCAACTTGAAAGCTTTCCAAAAATCCGTTCCTAATACTACCCTATGCTTAATCGAAGGGATTATAAAGAAATTAATGTCCTTCATCTGTTCCCTATATTTTACGTTCAGTTTTATGGATCCTATAACTGTTTGTGGCTGTCCATCCGCCGTTTTTACTGACGAATTAATTTTACGAAATTTTGAATTGTTCGACCAGTCTAATTTAGCCAGGTCTGCTCCAATGCAACTAATATTTGCCCCTGTGTCTAATAAGCCTAATTCGAAGAATTGTAAAAATGAAATTGAAGCATAAAATCGGCCATCTACGGCTTCATTGATTACCGAACAAATTAACCTTCTTTTGTTATTCCGTACCGCTTTCCAAAAGTTACGCATACGCAAGGTCGAGCGTTTTGGTGCTCTCCTGACGCATGCGACATTACTACCATCGGAAAATATTCTTTCGCGGGCTTTTGTATATTCTTTTAAACGTATGTGATATGGTTTTATTGGGTGTAACTTAATATTCTTTCTATTTTTTTGTAAATCTGAAATCTTTTCTTGCTTTTCTTTTTTAATGAAATTAGGATTTAATCTTTTTTGAGCAACAGCTACTAAGGGTCCGCCCGCTTGTTGCCATACGGTGGTCCCTTCCGATAGTTTTCCGTCCGATTTGAACATTTTATGCACTGCGGCTTGTATACTCCTTTTGTTCCGCAGCCGTAACAAAAGATAATCCGATCTTCTAGGCACATGTCCCAGCGATGTCCTTCTACGTCACAATTCCAACAAACTAACGAATTCGCCACTCGCTGAACTGCATCTAACTCTTTCACCGACAACTCGTCTTCTGAATGTTCTGCGGTCTCTAGTACTGCAGCTACGGTTTTGTGAACAGGTTTAGAAAAATTTACACTCTTAATCGGGCGCTTGATTAGTGTCTCTCCTAATAAATTTTCTCTTCTTTGAACTAGCTGTCGTAGATGTGACACCGAAACAACCGATATATATAACAATGCTTCACGCACTTCCGGTATGAGGTTACGCTGCAACTGCTGCACTAGTCTATCCTCTTCTAATGGAACCGAAAGCCTGCTAACAATGGATATTACATCTTCATAAAAATTATCAAAGGATTCTCCAATCCTTTGTTTCCTGCTTCTTATTTCTTCGAAAATTAAATCATCATCCTTATTATCACGATATTGTCTTTTGAGTTTGTCACAAAAATCTGTCCATTCGACTTGAGTAATTTCTTTACGGTATCTCCAGTACCAATCTCGAGCTTTTCCAGTTAGGAGAATATGTAGATTCTTACAGACTACTGAAAAGTCTCCATCTAAACTATCCATAGTTAATGCACGCACTCTGTACAAGAATTCTTGAACGGTACTGCCTTTCTGTGATCCGTCGAACTTTATACCCCAACTCTAGATAATCTGTGTAACCTTTTCGCTCCTGAAACTTGATGTAGAAATCGCTGAATTTCTGGGTGAAGATTGTGCTCTCGCCTGCGTATTTAACTCTTGCATGCTGGTTGCTGCTTCATTTGTTTGCAAACTCTCAAACTTCTGATTTATAAGATTCTCTATTCTTTCAAACAATCTTTCGTAGTCTATCGCTGGTGCCGATGTACTAGCTGCTGCGTTGACTCTTGCCTGATGTCTCTCAACATTCTCTAGTTGAGCACGTTGTACTCTTCGCTTAGGTGGTCTTCCTTGTCGTTTCGCTGTTCGTAGAGTTACTACCTCTTCTGATGAGTTCATCACTGTATTTTGCGGACTAGTGTCATCAGGTATTGCTGACTGTTCTGGACCAGATAAAAGGTGTGCTTGCGCCTGCTGTCGTGTGTTATGAACTTTAGCAACTGCTCCTTGTTTTTGACTGGTTGATAACTCAGTTCTAACTTGTACATCTCTAAGGTGGCATAAAGACTTGCATACCGGACATTCTTGATTTGTCGAAACATAAGTAATTATACAATTTCTATGGAATGAGTGCATACACTTGGTTGTTGCCCTCTCGTGTAAGTCTGAGATAAATTGTGAACTAATGCTACACACTTGTGATGAGGATGATCGTGGTGCCTCCTCGCAATCTTTATCACTATGTGTTAATGGCATTTTAAATATTTGATAGCGTTTTCAAATCAACCAAATGTTATGAAAATTTTTTTTTTTTTTTTTTTTTTTTTTTGAAATCAATTTATAAATAATTTTTCTTTTCGGGTTACTCTAAGTGAATTCGGGAGTAATAATTTACTCTCTCACTCTCTCTCAAGGCTACTCTTGAAATCTGCGTTCTGTTACTATATTTTCATTTTTTTTTTTTTTTTTTTTTTTGTTGCTTAGTAACAGGAAATCGATTTTTACATAGGTACACTCATATATTGGTGGTCTCTTTCTTTCAAGCGGTTGGGTTAGGGTCTCTTGCCTCTAAATCCCACAGTTCCAGTCTCAAAAAAAAATCAGCTCCCTTTCTTTTTTGAGTTGCACCTACATAAATGAATTTAAAAAGGGATTCGTTACCTGTTATATTATAGTCTCTTGCTATGCCAATTATGATCTGGGGTTGGCTGATTAAACCACTAATGTTCTCACCAATGTCCTGACCACTCACAATTCAGCTGCTATGGGCTATACTATAAGGGATAACAAAACTGGACTGACTTGTATATGCCCTCTCTACGATAATTCTAGCGGTTGCATTATCCTTGGATGATGTTTCAGCCATGTGTCACAATCATAATTCCAGGGGATACGCATCCTATAGAAAAGAAAGAGATACAGAGTCTAGACTACCACCACACCTTCGTTTACTCAACACTTTTCAAACCAGAGTCTAGCTCTCAGTCACTTGCCAAAAGTTAGTAGTTTCTGCTGTTTTGACTGTTATTGTTTGACTTGGGTTCATGTTGGCAGTTAGCTTTAAAATATCTGAAACAATTTGTAAGCTATTTGAATATCCGGACCAGATCTCTGGGCATTGCCGGAGACGGTAATTCCAATGATATTTACTTTCACGACTTTAAATTGTTGATAGTATAGAATAAAAGATTAGAATGCACAAAGAAATTAAAAGAAGAAAAGGGGTCAATCAACCAAATGAATTATCTACATAAAAAAAACCTTAACGAGATAATTATCTAATTAGAATCGGGCCCCACGGTTGGGCGCCAAAAATTACTGTAACGTACAAAGCCTCAATGCTGTTGATGGGCAACCAAATATCCATAAATACGGAACCACTAAGGCTTACCAACCATTGCAATCGGCAACTATACGTCATTGTGTGAGGCCTATCTTGGTGTTAACACGATTCATCTGCGGGACTCTTAATGCGGCTAGCATGACAATCGGCTGGGGTGGTTCTTTGATGAATGTGTTTCACCCACTCACACGTCAGCAACTTTAAATAAAGTCCCTGTGCTGAAACTCAAAATAGAAGAGAGAGAAAAGAATAGAAGAAAATAGTCCTAGTGTTGGCTGCATAGGTGTATTTACAGCCGCGCTCTCTACCCACCCTACCATGATTTTCCTTTCAGCGCTAGTGGAAAATCCCAAAACAAACGTCCTTATTCACATTAGATTGCCCAAAAAGAAAATTCAGAAAATTACCTCATTATAAATATCATTATTATTCACTTAAATTAAATTTTCCACAATCATTCATTTCTTAAAGTCTAATATTTCATTCAGTAGTATCTCTGAGAACAAAGTTAACTCATAAAAAAAAAAACCCCAAAACCCATTCTACAATATATAAGAAAATTTACAAATTTATATATGATCAACAGATTAATTCGTAATTCCAAAAAAAATTATATAGCTCGAAACTTTACCGCATAACGATTCATATTCAAAGATTAATAAATCCAAAAATCAAAAAAAAAAATATTCTAAAAACTCGGCATAATTTTATGAACATTTCTTTCAAACTTTGACCCACTGTGCAAAAGCAAAACGTCACGCCATATGCGTCGTCACATATGCAAAACGTCTTCAAACAAAAAAAAATTATGCATATCTATTCACTCTTTCCTATTTTTTTGATTCTTTTCACTTTTTCAGTTCATTCTTATTTCTTTTCTTTACGCATGATTTTATTTGAAACAACATTAGAAGTATATAAAATATATATTGGGGCAAACGGAGGGGAGGTAAGCAACGACAATTGTTTTCGCTCTTGTCTTTGCATTGAATACACTTGCTTAATCTCTCCGACTTCGCTTAATATACAAATTTGGTAACAAAAAAAAATTTAGTAGAAAAACTCACCCTTGTAGCGTCCGACGAAGGCCTTCGAGGAATTGCTGTAGAGGCTATAGATTTAACTTAAAAAAATTTTGTTTTTTTTTTTTTTGTTACTTATTTAGTTATGTTCACATTTTCTTTTGTTTTTGATTTTGTTACCAAGTCTTGTAAAGCAATTGCTCATGCTTGTTCTTATTTTAATTTTTTTTTCTTTTCTTCTATGTTTTCACTTTCTTCATTTTTTTTTTGTTATAGATTTTTTTTTTGACCTTTCAATTTTTCATTATATTTTATTCTTTTGCTTTTATTCTGCTTAATTTTTTTGATTTATTTATGTCTTAACTTTTTTTTTCTCATTTTCAGTGTATGTTACCTCGCGACGTGACACAAAAAAATTGTTTTTGCACAATGTGGCTCAAAATTTTGCTTTGCGTTTTCTTCTTTGCAAATTTGTTCGCCCTTTTTTTTTCACCTGCTTCACTCCCACTGTTTTCTCTTTCTTATTACCAATTATTACTTGAACATTATTATTATTACCATTAATAATTATTACTTGCAACCTCTCATGCACTGGTTCTAACTTTCGATTATATAACATTACCTAGATTTAAACAAAAAAAAAGTTAACACTTTTCGTTTTCACTCGTTTTTACCATTCTTCATCTGGCCTTTTTACATTCTTTTCACCCTGTTTAGACCGTTTTTTTTTCACATGTGTTGTTTTCTGTTCCTTTTTTTTTTCTTGCAATTTTTTTTTATACGTTTTTAATTCTTATTTTCTTTTTTTTTTTTTGACTACGTATTTTTGCCGTTTTTCCTTCTCACGCTTGCCCTAGCACTTGCCGGCGTCGTAACGAAATTTGACTGATCAGTTGGTCGCCCATGTAATTGCTTCGTCCCCTTTGGTGAATAACTTCTTCGCTGCTTGCACTATCCAACATCAATATCTCGGAATTCCGGCTTTGGAAATCATCAATACCAAAACTTGGGCTTTATTTTTGTCTAACAAAAAAAAAAACCATATACATATATGAATGTCGTTAATGCGTTTTTTTTTTTTTTTTTTTAGAGCTGTATAATTACCTTCTGCTTAATCAAAGCAATACATTTTAATTTCCTTATTTTGGCATTATGAACGAACATACCGAGACTTAGCAAATCTGCGTGCAAAAATTTTATTTGCAAAATTACCAAATTTTATTCAATTAAAAAAAAAATTATAAACACTTACTCAAGAAGTATATCTTGAAATAGAGAACACCAACATAATTGGTTTCTTTTTTATCACCGATTCAAAACCATGAAGGATGGCTTGTATTTATTCGGATTAAAAATTTACTTGTGTTACTTTAACCACACAAAAAAATTAAATATTAATTTTATCACTTCCTGCAAAAGGACTGTTTCGCTCGGTTGCCAATTTGAAAAGAATTTATCAAGACAGTTCGCCTATGCTCTAGGCCTAGCTTTGATCTTCGTTTAGACCCGAAGTCAATTGTCAAAGTGACATTATCCGCTATTGCCATAATGGGAAAAAGAAATGTACCCCTGTGGTGAACTTTCTTTCTGCAATCAAGCAGTGCATTCGCGGGTCATTTAAATTCGGCCTGCCTTTGTTTCTTTTCTTTCTTTTTTTTTTTCTTTTCTTTTTTTTTTTCTTTTGAACTGCAAGTTTTATTCAAGGGACCTCCACAAAATGGCGGCCGTACAATGGAGAGTTCAACTTGTGGAAATGGTGAACAAATTTTGGGGCTTTTAAACTCCAAATGGCAGCCGTACCATGGAGAAATGGTCTAAACATTTTGGCGGCTTTTACACTCAAAATGGCGGCCGTACAATGGAGAATGCAACTTGTGGAAATGTTACAAATATTTTGGCGGCTTTTTAACTCAAAATAACTACCGTACAATGGAGAAATGGTCGAAAAATTTTTGCAACTTTTAAACTCAAAATGGCGGCCCTACAATGGAGAATGCAACTTGTGGAAATGGTGTAAAAATGTTGGAGGCTTTTTAACTCAAAATGGCGGCCGTACAATAGAGAATTCAACTTGTGGAAATGGTCTAAAAATTTTGGCGGCTTTTCAACTTAAAATGGCCGCCGTACAAAATAGGAAACAACTTGTGGAAATGGTCTAAAAAATTTGGAAGCTTTTTAACTCAAAATGGCGGCCGTTCAATGCAGAATGGAACTTGTGAAAATGGTCTAAAAATTCTGCCTTCTTTGAAACTCAAAATGGCGGCCGTTCAATGGAGAATGCAACTTGTGGAAATGGTCTAAAAATGTTGTCTTCTTTTAAACTCAAAATGGCGGCCGTACAATGGAGAATTCAACTTGTGTAAATGGTCTAAAAATTTTGGCGGCTTTTAAACTCAAAATGGCGGCCGTACAATAAAGAATTCAACTTGTGGAAATGGTCTAAAAATGTTGGCGGCTTTTAAACTAAAATTTGGACGCTTTTTAACACAAAATGGCGGCCGTACAATGCAGAATTCAACTTGTGGAAATGGTGAACAAATTTTGGTGCTTTTAAACTCCAAATGGCAGCCGTACCATGGAGAAATGGTCTAAAAATTTTGGCGGCTTTTAAACTCAAAATGGCGGCCGTACAATAAAGAATTCAACTTGTGGAAATGGTCTAAAAATTTTAGCGGCTTTTTCACTGAAAATGGCGGCCGTACAATGGAGAGTTCAACTTGTGGAAATGGTGAACAAATTTTGGGGTGCTTTTCAAACTGGCGGCTACAATGGCAGCCTTACCTTGGGGAAATGGTCTAAAAATTTTGGCGCCTTTTTAAACTGAAAATGGCTACAATGGTGATGCAACTTGTGGAAATGTGGTACAAAAATTTTGGCGGCTTTTTAACTCAAAATGGCGAACTACCGTACAATGGAGAATCAACTTGTGGAAATGGTCGAAAAATTTTTGCAACTTTTAAACTCAAAATGGCGGCCGTACAATAGAGAATTCAACTTGTGGAAATGGTCCAAAAATTTTGCCGGCTTTTTAACTCAAAATGGCTGCCGTACAATGGAGAAATGCTTGTCGAATAAAAATTTTGGCAAACCTTTTAAACTCAAAATGGCGGCCGTACAATGGAGAATTGAACTTGTGGAAATGGTCTAAAAATTTCTTTTTTGACTTTTGAAACTCAAAATGGTTGGCCGTACAATGGAGAATTCAACTTGTGTAAATGGTCTAAAAATGTTGGTTGGCGGCTTTTTTAAACTAAAATTTGGACGCTTTTTAACACAAAATGGCGGCCGTACAATGCAGAATTCAACTTGTGGAAATGGTCTAAAAATTTTGGAGGCTTTTTCACTCAAAATGGCGGCCGTACAATGGAGAGTTCAACTTGTGGAAATGGTGAACAAATTTTGGGGCTTTTAAACTCCAAATGGCAGCCGTACCATGGAGAAATGGTCTAAAAATTTTGGCGGCTTTTAAACTCAAAATGGCGGCCGTACAATGGAGAATGCAACTTGTGGAAATGGTCTAAAAATTTTGGCAGCTTTTTAACTCAAAATTGGCTACAATGGTGCAATGGAGAAATGGTCGAAAAATTTTTGCAACTTTTAAACTCAAAATGGCGGCCGTACAATGCAGAATGCAACTTGTGGAAATGGTGTAAAAATGTTGGAGGCTTTTTAACTCAAAATGGCGTCTGTACAATGGAGAATTGAACTTGTGGAAATGGTCTAAGAATTTTGGCTTCTTTTAAACTCAAAATGGCGGCCGTACAATGGAGAATGGAGCTTGTGTAAATGGTCTAAAAATTTTGACGTCTTTTAAACTCAAAAAGGCTGCCGTACAATGGAGAATTGAACTTGTGGAAATGGTCTAAGAATTTTGGCTTCTTTTAAACTCAAAATGGCTGGCGTACAATAGAGAATTCAACTTGTGGAAATGGTCTAAAAATTTTGGCGGCTTTTAAACTCAAAATGACGGCCGTATAATAGAGAATGCAACTTATGAAAATGATCTAAAAAATTTTGGGGCTTTTTAACTCAAAATGGCGTCTGTACAATGGAGAAATGTTCTAAAAATTTTGGCTTCTATTAAACTCAAAATGGCGGCCGTACAATAGAGAATTCAACTTGTGGAAATGGTCTAAAAATTTGGAAGCTTTTAATCTCAAAATGGCGGCCTTACAATGCAGAATTCAACTTGTGGAAATGGTCTAAAAATTTGGCGGCTTTTTAACTTAAAATGGCGGCCGTACAAAATAGGAAACAGCTTGTGGAAATGGTCTAAAAAATTTAAAAGCTTTTTAACTCAAAATGGCGGCCGTATAATGCAGAATTCAACTTATGGAAATGGTCTAAAAATTTTGGCTTTTTTTAAACACAAAATGGCGGCCGTACAATGCAGAATTCAACTTGTTGAAATGGTCTAAAATTTTTGGCGGCATTTAAACTCAAAATGGCGGCTGTACAATGGAAAATGGAACTTGTGTAAATGGTCTAAAAATTTTGGCTTCTTTTTAACTCAAAATGGCGGCCGTATAATGGAGAATGCAACTTGTGGAAATGGTCTAAAAATTTTGGCGGCTTTTTAACTCAAAATGGCGTCTGTACAATGGAGAACTTGTGGAAATGGTCTAAAAATTTTGGCGGCTTTTAAACTCAAAATGGCGGCCGTACAATGGAGAATTCAACTTGTGGAAATGGTCTAAAAATTTTGGCGGCTTTTCAACTCAAAATGGCGGCCGTACAAAGTAGAATGCAACTTGTGGAAATGGTCTAAAAATTTTGCCGCCTTTTTTTAACTTGTGAAATGGTCTAAAAATTTTGGCGGCTTTTTTCCTCAAAATGGCGGCCGTACAATGGAGAATTCAACTTGTGGAAATGGTCTAAAAATTTTAGGCCTTTTTTACCTCAAAATGGCGGCCGTACAATGGAGAATTCAACTTGTGGAAATGGTCTAAAAATTTTGTCGGCTTTTTAACTCAAAATGGCGGCCGTACAAATGGAGAATGCAACTTGTGGAAATGGTCTAAAAATTTTGGCGGCTTTTTTAAATCTAAAATTTGGACACTTTTTAATTCAAAATGACGGCAGTACAATGCAGAATTCAACTTGTGGAAATGGTGAACAAATTTTGGGGCTTTTAAACTCCAAAAGGCAGCCGTACATTGAAGAAATGGTCGAAAAATTTTTGCAACTTTTAAACTCAAAATGGCGGCAGTACAATGGAGAATGCAACTTGTGGAAATGGTGTAAAAATGTTGGAGGCTTTTTAACTCAAAATGGCGGCCGTACAATAGAGAATTCAACTTGTGGAAATGGTCTAAAAATTTTGGCGGCTTTTCAACTTAAAATGGCGGCCGTACAAAATAGGAAACAACTTGTGAAAATGGTCTAAAAAATTTGAAAGCTTTTTAACTCAAAATGGCGGCCGTACAATGCAGAATTCAACTTGTGGAAATGGTCTAAAAATGTTGGCTTTTTTTAATTCAACTTTTGGAAATGGTTTAAAAATTTTGTCGGCTTTCAACTTAAATGGCCGCCGTACAAAATGGAGAATTCAACTTGTGGAAATGGTCTAAAAAATTTGGCGGCTTTTTAACTCAAAATGGCGGCCGTTCAATGGTAGAATGGAACTTGTGGAAATGGTCTAAAAATTTTGCCTTTTTGAAACTCTAAATGGCGGCAAATGGGAATTCAACTTGTGAAAATGTAAGTTTTCTTTTAAACTTAAAATGGCGGCCGTACAATGGTCTAAAAATGTTCACTTCTTTTAAACTCAAAATGGCGGCCGTACAATGGAGAATTCAACTTGTGTAAATGGTCTAAAAATTTTGGCGGCTTTTAAACTCAAAATAGCGGCCGTACACTAAAGAATTCAACTTGTGGAAATGTTCTAAAAATGTTGGCGCCTTTTAAACTACAATTTGGACGCTTTTTAACTCAAATTGGCGGCCGTACAATGCAGAATTCAACTTGTGGAAATGGTCTAAAAATTTTGGCGGCTTTTTCACTGAAAATGGCGGCCGTACAATGCAGAGTTCAGCTTGTGGAAATAGTAAATAAATTTTGGTGCTTTTAAACTCCAAATGGCAGCCGTACCATGGAGAAATGGTCTAAAAATTTTGGCGGCTTTTTAACTCAAAATGGCGGCCGTACAATGCAGAATTCAACTTGTGGAAATGGTCTAAAAACTTTGGAGGCTTTTTCACTCAAAATGGCGGCCGTACAATGGAGAGTTCAACTTGTGGAAATGGTGAACAAATTTTGGGGCTTTTAAACTCCAAATGGCAGCCATATCATGGAGAAATGGTCTAAAAATTTTGGTGGCTTTTTAACTCAAAATAACTACCGTACAATGGAGAAATGGTCGAAAATTTTTGCAACTTTTAAACTCAAAGTGGCGGCCGTACAATAGAGAATTCAACTTGTGGAAATGTTACAAAAATTTTGGCGGCTTTTTAACTCAAAATAACTACCGTACAATGGAGAAATGGTCGAAAAATTTTTGCAACTTTTAAACTCAAAATGGCGGCCGTACAATGGAGAATGCAACTTGTGGAAATGGTCTAAAAATTTCGACGGCTTTTAAACTCAAAATGGAAATGGTCTAAGAATTTTGTCTTCTTTTAAACTCAAAATGGCTGGCGTACAATAAAGAATTCAACTTGTGGAAATGGTCTAAAAATTTTGGCGGCTTTTAAACTCAAAATGGCGGACGTATAATGGAGAATGCAACTTATGAAAATAATCTAAAAAATTTTGAGGCTTTTTAAATCAAAATGGCGTCTGTACAATGGATAAATGTTCTAAAAATGTTGGCTTCTTTTAAACTCAAAATGGCGGCCGTACAATAGAGAATTCAACTTGTGGAAATGGTCTAAAAATTTTGGCGGCTTTTAAACTCAAAATGGCGGACGTATAATGGAGAATGCAACTTATGAAACTAATCTAAAAAATTTTGAGGCTTTTTAACTCAAAATGGCGTCTGTACAATGGAGAAATGTTCTTAAAATGTTGGCTTCTTTTTAACTCAAAATGGCGACCGTACAATGCAGAGTTCAACTTGTGGAAATGGTCTAAAAATGTTGGCTTTTTTAAACCCAAAATGGCGGAACTTGTGGAAACGGTCTAAAAATTTTGGCAGCTTTTAAACTCAAAATGGCAGCCGTACAATGGAGAAATGGTCTTAAAATTTTAGCGGCTTTTCAACTTAAAATGGCGGCCGCATAAAAGAGGAAACAACTTGTGAAAATGGTTCAATGCAGAATTGTGGAAAATGGTCTTGTGGAAATGGTCTAATAAGTTTGTCGGCTTTTAAACTCAAAATTCAACTTGTGGAAATGGTCAAAAAATTTCGTCGGCTTTTAAATTCAAAATGGCGGCCGTACAATAGAGAAATGGTCTTAAAATTTTAGCGGCTTTTCAACTTAAAATGGCGGCCGTACAAAATAGGAAACAACTTGTGAAAATGGTACAATGCAGAATTGTGAAAAATGGTCTTGTGGAAATGGTCTAAAAATTTTGTCGGCTTTTTCAACTTGTGGAAAT